>VCAZ01000081.1:322500-365000 GCA_005784505.1 Bagarius yarrelli
TGCGACGATTAATTGACAGTCCTCCTATTTTATGCCTATTATTGAGTTGTGGCGACTGTATCGGATAAAAGAAACAAGGAAATCACTTCAACCTTAATTTATTCCACCAATTATTCAGTTTAATCCATTATTCAGCCTCATCCATTGACAAAAAAATGTTCTACAAATTATAGCTAATAAATGAAACCCAAAGAATCACTTAAACTTTAAAAAATGTCTGTTTTATTAAGATTTAACCTTCACACTGACTGAAGAGCAGTTCATTTACAGCAAAAAATTACTCTGATTAATTAATTAATTAATTTATTGTTAATTAAATAAACAACACTTTTTAATAATATATTTTATTTTTAGCTTAACATCTGATAAATCTTGTGTTCATTCAATGTACCGATTGCGGAGTTGCGGCAACGTCCATCAGAAGTATTTTTTAACTATAACTTTTAACGCTGGAAAACAAAACCTGTTGTGTAGTTTTATAAAATTTTGCCCACACAACTTGGCTTTGTTTGTATATTCTCCTATAAATGCAGTGTCTTCTTCAGTGCTACCCTGGTTAACCCGCACTATTGCAGGCGCTTGACCAGCAGAAAGATTTACCTGTGGTTCTTGTAGTTCCATATATAAATTTCCCAGTAAAATGCGGATACTAACACTAATCCACACTATACTCTTCTTTAGTACAATTACATCTAAAGCAGAATGATAGTCTACCATGGTTCAATAAATATTTGTAGAATTTAGCAGATGTCCTTATCCAGAGCGACTTTTGTTTGTTTCATTCATACAGATAAGCAATTGGGTGTTAAGGGCCTTGCTTAGGGGCCCAGCAGTGGTAACTTAGTGGTGCTCGGAATCTAAATCTAAAAATCTCTAGTTAGCCCAACCACTCAAGTACCCTTTCCCTAACGAATCAACTCCAGAACATGTCTTTTTATTTTTCATTCTGTCCAGCAAAGTGCATGAAAGGAAGTTTTGTCTTACATATTTTGATTTTTATATTTCCAAGACATTTTTGGGGTTTTTTTTTTTTCTTGGTAGAGAGGGTGTGTTATCTGGTCTCAACAGACTTCTTTCATTATATGTCACTCCTTTGGGCTGAGTAGATCGCTTGCTTATACATTCCTGTCACCAAGCATGTAATGAAAACATGTCACACCTGTTAAACAATGAGACAAGTCAGAAGATTAGCGTATCATTTAATAGCTGCTGAGCCGAAAGAAAATGTGCAAAATTAACGCTTAACTACAGTCTAATTATCACGGCTATTTAAAGAACATTCCTGTTCCGCTGCATCAGTAAACCCAGAATCCTTTAAACTCACGTCTTTCTCATTTTTATTTCTTAAATGTAATTATTTAATTATCAATGAATCATTACGTTTTGATTTTTTTTTCTGGCAGCAGGTAACACTAAAGAATGTGTGTGTGTGTGTGTGTGTGTTTCCCCCCACAATGTAACCTTTATTTAGTTTTTCAGGCTGTGGATATTAAATTCGTACCCAGACTTAGTCACAAGGACAGAAAGAAAAATCTGCTATCATTGCTTAGTTGAAATTTACGGAGCTGCTTTACAGTTCAGCGAGGTTTAAAGCATCGATTCGCTGTTGTGCCTTTTCCCAGTGGACGGGAGGCGCTGTCAGCCGGCTTGGGCCCGTGTGTAGGATGAACAGATTGCAGCTATAAATAATGCTGGCTATTTAGAAAGGTGGACATTTGGAAATTAGCGGTGATTTATAACAGTTGTCTTGTCCGCTCCCGAGAAAAGGGTCCTCCCAGCCGGTATATGTTCATTTACCAGACAGTATTTAAACATGCACAAACACACTGTCCAGACACTGTCCCTGACACCCTGGATGTCAAACACAGCAGGAATGCTGATTTCCTAGTTGGAATAATTTGCATTAACTGCCATGTAACTGAAGGTTTATATATTTAAACACACACACACACACACACACACACTTCAGACCCTGTGAGGGAAAAACAGGCTGAACGGGTTCTTAAAATGTTCCTGTGATTTAATTAGTTTTTTGCGTTTAAGTAAAGTTTCGGACGACTGTTTAAAAAATGGTTTAAGTTCAAATCCCAGGATCACATAACGGCTATTGCTGGGCCCCTAAGCAAGGCCCTTAACTGCTCAGATGTATCAGAGCTTCTCTCAAAATGCTGTAAGTCTAAACCGTAAATAAAAATATGGTGATGACCAGCATACGTTTATCCAGAGTGTCTCACACATGAACCGCCAGTTGCTGTGTTGGTTGGTGGTTCCGGGATGTGAACTCGCAACCTTAACCACTGAGCTACCACTTTTTGCAGTATATATTTCTCCTATAACATATAGGAAGAGACATGAGAACCTCTAGTTAGATAACATGTTTTAATGCTGGGTTTCTGTAGGGCTGTGCGATTTAGGGAAAATATCTAATTGCGATTCAGTCTTCTTAATAGTGTGAGGCACACATTATTAAGCAGTGTGACTTTCTACCAAATACATAGCTTCTTGGTGCTATTATAAAGTCAGTGCTGCCTAAATGCACTTTAGTTCAAATAAAAGCTATGTATTATTCCAGCTTTTAATAATTAAAAAAATATCCGATAAACAAAATATATTGTTCTTCCAGTGCAAACAACTACCAATAAAAACAAAAAAAAAGATCCTTCTTTTTTTTTTTAACAAGATCTTTTTAAAATGAGTCGGGTATTCTAGCTATCGGTTCGGTCGTCCGGATTAACCACAGGTCCATTGTTAAAGTGTGTTTTAATTTCCGCTTGAACTTTATTCCTATATTTAGCCTAAAGTTGTCGGATTAATATGTGGCTAATTATATATCTCCTATCCTTCTTTTGTCACTGCATTAAACGGCACTATGTCTTTAGCGGGGTAGCGGCTTATGGCATTAGTGATCTCCTGGTGTTTTTTTATATGCTGTAACAGCCGCAAACAATCCCGAAATTGTACTTTGTTGCCTGCTACTAGACAAAGTGTGGGCAAAAAAACCAAGCCTGTGGTCGTTTTATCTCTTACAAATTACCTTTTTTGTTCGGTGTCTGTCACTTCGAAGCCATCACGTATTACAGACTTGCTGTTTTTGGGGGGATTAACTGGCGAAATTATCCCTTTTACTCAGAAGAAGGCAGTCTCACTCCAGCGCGCTTTCCTTTTTTTTTGTTTTTTTTTAATGGTGGGCATTACACGCACATGGCCAACATGCTGATTGGCCAAAAATGACAGTCATGCATTTGCTCTGGGACTTTTTATATTGCATTCACATCGCAGTTTTTTGCGATTAGCTAATTGCAGCGTTTGAAATCGCGATTTCATGGCATATTAATAAGAGAATTGAATTACATAAAAAGTCAATGCAAAGATCCAAATAGGAGTAAATTCGGCCTCAATCGCTTTATCCATGCAAGCCAATTAGCAAAGAGCTTATTGTGGTATCAGGCAATGGAGAAGACCATAAATGGCCCTGTTCCAATAGCCAAATTTGAACCCTTGTGCCCCTCATTGCGTGCTAAGGGATACAATTGCGTTCTTAATCCAGAGTTCTTAATATTTTAAAGGCAGTTTAAAGACAGTTTCTCCAGAGAGCTCACTTTGTGCACAGAGGTATTGTCATGCTGGAACAGGGTTAAGCCTCTTTAGTTGCTGCTTAGCGCTAATAAATAAAATCCTAAAGCTGCAGCATCCAAAGACAAGACGTGTGCAGTCTGGGACGTGTGTGTGTGTGTGTTGGACGAGTTTCCTCAAATGTTTGGCCATATAAAGTATTTTTTCAGGAAGAACTTGCTAGTTAATTTGTATTTAGTTTTCATGAATTTTACTAAATGAATATAATAATATCGTGATGAAATATTAGTAAAACTAATAAATGAGAATGTGCTTAGTCAAATGTCTGTGTGATAAGTTGTAGTTAATTTAGTTTACTCTGTAGTTTTACAATTGTATTTTAAGGTTTTGCTTTACTGATAAGCCCCTAAAGTCAGATTTCAACACTGCAAAGCACAAATAAGAAATTAAAGATCCGACAGAACAATGGAGATTCTGAAGACAGATTGAAATGCATTCTGGGTGTTACAGGTGGTGAAGGTAAGAGAGTAGTTACGACTCTCAGCAGCGTTACTAAGCATAACGTGACATGAGGTGTGTGTGTGTGCAGATAACTCGATGACCATGGAGGCGGGAGCAGAGGCCCAGCAGGGTGCAGACACGGCTGTGGCTGAGACCGAGGCTCATCAGATCACCCAGGCCCAAATCGCCACGCTCGCTCAGGTAACCATGAGCAACCCATGTGATTGTGTCAGCTGGGTTCCGTGGAAGACGCAGTAATAGCAGTGGACATTACGTTTTTCATCAAAGTCAGGACTTCAAACACTTGTTTTTATGTCAGTTTTAATAATTGTGTGTGCCTTTATTTCTTGCTGTAGGTGACTGTTGGTGCGGGACATGCTACCGCCGCCACCACCCCCACCGTAACCCTAGTGCAGCTGCCTAACGGGCAAACGGTGCAGGTCCATGGGGTAATCCAGGCAGCACAGCCCTCCGTCATCCAGTCCCCACAGGTGCAAGCAGTGCAGGTCAGTCTCTTCTGCCAATAATGTTAATGCCCAAATCACAGTGTGAGAACAGAGGGTGCATGATTTTTTTTTTTGGGGGGGGGGGGGTTACATTAGCATATTCAGTGAGATTTTTTAAGACTTACGCTGGAATGACTCATGTGGGACCTTAAACAAGTGACTACAAATAATATTATTCAGTAGTGGTGAGAGGCAGTAAATAATAGTAAGCTACTGGTCATTTAAGGCTTGTAAACTTTAATAAAGGCAACTTCATTATAAAATAATCAAATAATAATCTGAAAAGTGTGGTGTGCATTTGTATTCTGCCCCCTGTACTCTGATACCCCTAAATAAAATCCAGTGCAATCAACTGCCTTCAGAAGTCACCTAAACCGTTAATAGAGTCCACCTGTGTGTAATGTAGTCTCACTATAAGTACACTTTTTCTATAAAGGCCTCGGTGGTTTGTTAGAGAAACACTATTGAAGCATCATGAAGACCAAGGAACTCACCAAACAGGTCAGGGATAAAGATGTGGAGAAGTTTAAAGCAGAATTAGGTTATAAAAAACATCCCAAGCTTTGAACATCTCAAGGAGCACTGTTCAATCCAATTGAAAAAGTATGCCGCGAATGCAAAATTGCCAAGATATGGCTGTCCACCTAAACTGACAGACCAAGCAAGGAGAGCAGTGGTCAGAGAAGCTGCCAAAAGGCCCATGGTCACTCTGGAGGAGCTGCAGAAATCAACAGCTCAGGTGGAAAAATCTGTCTACAGGAAAGCTATAAGTCATGTACTCCACAAATCTGGCCTTTATGGAAGAGTGGCATGAAGAAAGCCGTTGTTGAAAGAAAGTCATACAACGTTTTTCAAAACGTTTGCCACAAGGCATGTAGAGGACACAAACATGTGAAAGAAGGCTCTCTGGTTAGTTAAGACCAAAGTTGAAATTTTTGGCCCAAATGCAAAGCGCTATGTGTGTCGTAAAGGAACACTGCTCATTACCCTGACCACAACGTCCCCACTGAAACATGATGGTGGCAGCATCATGTTGTGGGGATACGTTTCTTCAGCAGGGACAAGGAAGCTGGTCAGAGTTAATGGAAAGATCGATGGAGCAAAAGACTTGAGATTGGGAGGGAGATTCACCTCTCTAAGTGGAAGTGGTAGCATATTGGTTATAGTGTTGGACTAATACCAGAAAGGCCAGTGTTCGATTCCCAGCACCACCAAGCCACCACTGTGGGTCCTTGAGCAAGGCCCTTAACCCCTAATTTCTTAGTTGTATAAAAATAGAAAAACATCATTCACTCTGCCAAATGCTGTAAATGTAAACAGCAAATAGTTTAGATTAAAGAATATTCAAGAGCTATTTTGCCAAAAACAAGATGTGCAAAGCTGGTAGAGACATACCCCCAAAAGACTTGCAGCTGTAATTGCAGTGAAAGAAAGTATTGACACAGTGGGGCTGAATACAAATGCACACCCCACTTTTCAGATTTTTTATTGCGAAAAAATGTGAAAAAGTTTAAGGGGTATAAATACTTTTTCAAGGCACTGTATAAGGGCTTTGTAATTAACTTTTATCTGTCAGCTTAAATATTTACTAGTTATGCAAGATATGAAATTCATATTTTTATATTAGAATTTCCATATAATTTGCAGTTTGTGCATTTAGGACAATAGAAAATCTAAGATACACTGATGAAACTGTTATTTACAGTCTTATCTGGCAACACGGATCGATATCGGACCAATCAGACAGATTCATTGATTTACCAGCAAGGCAAAATTTATCAATTTCATTTATTTATCGAAACTGAAAAACTTTTACCCATATTGCCTGATAATTTATCCATCCGATAAATATTCTGATCACTTTAAAGACAATCAATCACATTAAAGATGATTGATCACATTAAAGACTATAGATCAAATTAAAGACAACAGATAACATTAAAGACAACGGAAGCACATTAAAGACAATAGGTCACATTAAAGACATTAGACGTCTCAAAGTGGGTACATTTTTGCTCAGATCTCTACCGTGGCGGAGAGTGAGGACTCGCAGGAGTCTGTGGACAGCGTGACCGACTCTCAAAAGCGCAGAGAGATCCTATCCAGACGTCCTTCTTACAGGTACGTGTGAGTCCAGCGGTGGTTCTGATATCTGGTAACTGGTATACAGTGTCATGCATTAGCAGGTTTATGTTGCAATTGCACCATCTACCAACAGAAAGATTCTAAATGACTTGTCGTCAGACGCCCCGGGAGTACCAAGAATCGAAGAGGAAAAATCTGAGGAGGACGCAACACCTGCCATCACTACGGTTACCGTGCCAACCCCCATTTATCAGACCAGCAGTGGCCAGTACAGTATGTATCAATTTTATGTTATTTTACTCAGTTACTGACAGTAGAGACTGTTATGTGTCTTAAAAGCTTGAGACAAGGTCAAAAGTCAAGCCGCAGTACTGCCTCCAGGTGGCTGTATCATGGCTGACCCTGTGTTCTGATTTCAGCCCGTTAAGCCGGAATGTGAAGTAAAGCTTTTCATTTTGCTGCAACGTACAAGTAAAAATTCTCCATCACATTATTCTTCTTATAGTTGCCATCACACAGGGCGGAGCCATCCAGCTGGCCAACAACGGCACAGACGGTGTGCAAGGTCTGCAAACTCTGACCATGACGAACGCGGCAGCTGCACAGACGGGTACCACCATCCTGCAGTACGCCCAGACCAGTGACGGACAACAGATCCTGGTGCCCAGTAACCAAGTGGTGGTGCAAGGTGAGCGGCTCTGGTAGAAACACATACCCTAACCCTAACATTATGCTGCAGGGAAAACTTATAGCTAAAGGCTAACATTTGCTAAATTTTTTCACAGCTGCTTCAGGAGATGTTCAGGCGTATCAGATCCGCACAGCTACGGCAAGTACCATCGGCCCCGGAGTAGTCATGGCCACATCGCCTGCTCTGCCCAGCCAAGGAGGTGCTGAGGAGGCTACACGCAAGCGCGAAGTGCGCCTCATGAAAAACAGGTACCGTGCGGGTCCTCTAGAAGGCGCTCTCACATGACCAACGCCAGTTTTCGGAATTACACAACAAAAAAGGGGCAAATATCAGTACGAGTGAAATTGCATTCCAGTCTGCTGTAGAATCAATGAACAGAAAATAATTCAGACATAATTTTGTTTCAAACAAACCATAAATTACCATTTTTACTAAAATTATTCATAAATACAATTAATATTTGCCTCAGACAGCACAGAAATAGCCTGCAGTGTGTACTGAACTCATGGGAGAGATGTTCAATAGCATGACTCCGTTACCGCTTTTCCACCAGGGCCGGTACCGGGCTGGTGCCAGAGCCGGTCATTGGCCAAGTCCAGCACTCATTCTGAACCTGGCTCAGGCTTGCACTGTCAGGAAGCACGTTACATCACTAACATGTGACCAAAATTACTTTCTTTTTTTTTTTTTTTACATCTCTGTACTATTTTTCACAATTTTTTATACCAATTTTTTATAACTCTTTTTATGACCTCGGTTGCCTGATATCTCCTCATGTACGTGTTTTTTAAGTTGACTCCAGTACTGGCCCCGGTGGAAAAGTCGTGTTACCCATAATCCCTCTCTCTCCATCTAAATAAAAATCAGATTACTTATTTCACCTCTGTGGCTGTTTTCAGCAGATTTCATTTGGTTATACCTTTTTTTTTTTTTTGCATGATGTGTCATTATCATTAATTCACACTAATCGGAGCTGTGTCTCCAGGGAGGCGGCCCGAGAGTGCCGCCGGAAGAAAAAGGAATACGTGAAGTGTCTGGAGAACCGTGTGGCTGTTTTGGAGAACCAGAACAAAACTCTGATTGAGGAACTGAAAGCTCTCAAAGACTTGTACTGCCATAAATCGGAGTAACGTCCTCGTCATTGCTTGTCTTCGGTGGACTTTTGTGTACAGTGTACAGAGACAGTGTGTAAGCTCTCCGTTGACGGAACGCATGTTTTCTAAATATATACTTCAAAAAAACAAAAACAAAAAAAAAGAAGCTTTAGCCTGCTCAGAAAGTCCCATGAACACACAGGGACATGAACCCTGTGGCCAAAACGCCACACCGACGGATCATGTCTTTACAAATAGATGCGGTAAAGGCGTTCTAGGGTGTAAATAATCCCCTGACCAGGTTAAGTTGTTGAGAGACCGAAGTTTGTTGGAAAACTCACACACATTAACGCTAATATGTTGGTTGTAGATGCAAAACCGGATCGATTTTGACAGAAAGACGTTTAACGCGATCTGAATTGATGGTGCAAGCGACTTAAATATCCTGTTTAAATATATATATATTTATATATAAACTTTTCTGGACAATGAAGGTCAGTCAGGAACGTGTGAGTTGATAATGAAAACTTTTTCCTCAAGAATCGGACTTTAAGCTTTGAGCTGTTTTTGTCTGACTGTTATTAATATTTGGTGTCAGTTGTTTGTTTTGTGAGGGTTTTTTTGCCTACACAAATTTCTACCGCTTACTATTGTTTTATTTAATTTGGATGCCTTATAAATGACTATGTAAACAGATCAAGACAATTTGAGGCATTTATCAATGAAATTATTCGTATTGTATTTGAATAGGAAACTATAACGCTATTGTACTTTTTACATTTTTTTTAAAAGAAGGGAGGAACTTTAAGCCAATAGCGCGCAAGCCAATGTGCTGCGACTGGCTTCTTCTCTACTTTTAGACATTAGTCTTGGTCTTAATCTAGACAAAAGCATTCCTCGGTCTCGGATTTTCTAGAGCAATTTTGCGCCTCGGAGTCAAATCACGCTTGCTAATTTTGCTTGTGCATCTGAGGGCCGACTGTGAAGAGGCGACACGCAAAGGGAGATGGGGTTAATAGGTCCGGTTTGAAAATAGCTAGATTTGTGTGTGTGTGTGTGTGTGTGTGTGTGTAAAATCCAGGTATGTTTGCTGAAATCCAGGTGAACAGGATGTCAATGTTGGCTGCTTCTGTTTCAAGCACAAAGTGGGCTTTAATCAGGCATTTGGGTTGCATAAAGAGCGAATAGGGACGATGACACGTTTTTTAAATGTCTTTGTATTATGGACTTGCATTCTTCTGCCATTTTTTTTATATAAACAGGTATATTAACGTTGCTTAAGCAGTAAAACTAATAAATAGTATAAATGTATAACAAGTATTATTATCATGACATTACAGCATGTTTCTAATTTTTTTGTATATAATTTTTTTAACTTTGATATCGCTGGGTTTTTGTTTTTGTTTTTTGCATTGTGTCATAATGGATATGGATTTGATGTCTTCGTATTTGATGCATCAACAGATAAATAGAGGGTACAAATATACGTTGGTAGTCTATCATGACTGTTGCGTTTTTGGCAGCTATTTCATATAAAACCAGTGTGTGGAAACCTTTTCTCTCGCGTCTGTTGTTTTTATGTACTTTACTGTTGTTCAACGTAACAAGATCAAAATACTAAAATAAGAAATTTGGAGTTGTGTAGCTCTAAAATGATTATATTTAGCAGAAATTAAGTGGGTTCCTTCAACGGTAGTTTTCCAAACACAAAGTCAGTGCACTTATTTATGATGTGTTGGTCATAAACAAATCATTCATTTATATGATTCAGGAACAACGAGTAGTACTAAAACCTTTTGGCCTTGTGGGACACCAGTGGAGAGTTAACATGGCACTGATGTCTTACTCTTCCCTGTTGTAAGCCAGAGTAGCAAAACTGACTGTATCAGTTAGAGTCCAAATCCATCTTCATGAATCCACAGTAATCTTGCAGCCGGTGGTTTCTAAGTGATGAGACTGTAACACAAAGTCAGGATGGATCAGGATCACGGAGATGTTGGAATTATCACCACATCAGAGGTTACATTTAGTTTACTTCCTTTGTTTATGTAAACTTTCTGTGCTGTTCTACTATATAATAAATCAACAACTCCAGAATGTAGCAGTACTTAGATATATCAGCGCCGTTATATTATCTATGTGTTCTGCTTTACAGAGCTTTGGCACATCTGACTCATAATCATACTGTAATTAAACTTACCCGAGAAGCATTACTCTAAAGCTATGCAGAATTTTAAGTTTATTAAAAAGCTACAAACCCAATCTAACTCACTCCCCAAAGCCGTCACTGGATAGGCAGTGTTATTTCTGCTACCAAACCCAGGCTGGACAAATTGTCGAAACAGCATAACTCTCACCAGCAGGATTTTTCTGTCGAGATTCATGCGCACACCTGAACAAGCATTGCAATTTCACACAGAACACCTTGAACCCGGTCTCATCCAGAAAACCAATTATTTCCTGACAGCTGAACACACGGAGACTCCCTGAAGCCTGCAGCTAGAGCTTCAGCACTCTTCCGGTGAAATAGTTCAGTCCCTGCAGATAAAGATTAAATAACTAAACTTATTGTAAGACGAAGGTGTTACATCTTAAGACACTGCATTTTTTGGGGGATTTTTTTTTTCCATTTCTTTGTACCGGTAATATAACAGAAAGTTATATCAATCCTGGAAGTATTATATAACTTATTTTAGGTCTCAGGTTTGAATTTTTAAACAAGTCTAACGCTAAACACCTTCAGGACTTTAATATATAAAGCTCATTTAACCCATTTTAAACATTTTTATGTTAAAGATAGTCTTGAATTGCTTGAAATAAGAATTGATGATACTGCTCTATGTCACGTTTCAGACACTATTACATCAGGACAGCTGTTGTGTGGTTGACAGAAAGAAGAAATCATTGGAGAGGTGGTAGCACAGTGGTTAAGGTGTTGGACTGCCATTTGGAAGATCAGGGTTTGATTCCCAGCACAACCAAGCTACCAAGGTTAACGTCTAATTGCTCAGTTTTATAAAAGGGATAAATGTAAGTCGATCTGGATAAGATGCCCTTATCTAATGCTGTAAATGTAAATAAACAATTAATAGACAAAAGGGATAGTTAATTTCACTATTTATTGAGGTCCTATTAGAGGAAAAGATGATGGAAAAAATGTATCTTGATTGATTAGAGAATGAAGTGAATTCAGCCTTGTGGTAATTTGATTAGATGCCAACATTACAATAAGTCAGGCTGTAAACTTTTATCTCTACTAGGTGTTTCCCAGGCAGGTGTAAGTAATATTGTTGAATTTTATTAACGTTAAGGAGCAAAAGGAAGACCAAATAACACTGCAGCAGTAGAACCGTTTTCTGTGAAGTGATTTTGATGGAACAACAATAAGCATCCTCTGTTGGTCCAGCATTTTCTTTATTAATTCATTTACACTTCCTATCTAATCAGCACAGACCGACTTGATGAGGACGGAGCACACGGCCTAAAACGAGAGTCAATGAGGTTGAAACCAGATAACATTTCAGACCATTTCCATAAATACAGGCAAACGCGTAATGGCAGTTTATTTTATTACTGCACGTCTAATTGAGTAGACAGAATAAAATGTGTGGGAAAAATGCCATTACCATTTTTAATTTAACAGTGAAATTAGCCATAAAAAAATATTTAGGCTTTCAGATTATTTATTTATAAATTTGACTAACATTGACTTAACTAATGTGCTGTGTTTGATTCACAATGTGTTTGACTTTGCACTTTCAAGTTAAATTTGTAGGTTTGTGACATTTTGGGATTTTCTTAACCCTTCCATGCCTGATATTAACAAGAATTGAAGGGTTAATATCAGACATAGAAAGGTTAATATTAAGAAATAAAGGGTTTTTAATATCAATAATTAAAAGGATAATATCAGTCATTAAAAGGTTAATATCAAGAATTCTATGGTTAATATTATAAATTGAAAGGATAATCAGACATTAAAAAATTAATATCGAGAATTAAAAGGGTTAATATCAGACATTGAAAGGTTATTATTAAGAATTAAAGGGTTAACAACAGCCAGACCGTGTGGATGATGTGGAAGTTAGACCAGGTTAGCACAAAACAGTATCAGTCAAAACAAGAACACACTCTGGTCAAATGTAGGAAAAACCTGTAAGGGGGGAAAAAACTAGTTTGGGAGCCGAAAGAGTCGGTTCTTGTTAATGAACTGATTCAAATGATTTCACTCACTGGAAAGGTTCGGTATCATAATCACAACTACAACCAGAAGACCGGGGGGGGGGTCAGAAAAAAATCCCCAAATGTTCGAGCCAATGGCCACAACTTTTTTTGATTGGCAGTGACATCGGCCAATGACACACACGATGTTGATTTTGTTATGATTAGGCGACCAATCGTCATTGAAGGAATTTCAAAAGAGGCGGGCCCTAGTGGCTTTGGTGGCGGAACAGATGGCGGCGATGGGCAGTGGATTGCGATACTGGCCGGTAAAGTGGAGAAGGGGATAAGAAGAAGGAGCCTAAAGGGGAAGAGGGTGCAAGAAGTTGAACTTCTAAAGTAAACAGGAAAGAGGGGCATGTTTTATTTTCTCGTCACAGAAACTGTAAGAGTTTGTCCATTCATTTGTAGTGAAGCGGAAGAGCAGTCCGCGAACTGAGGCCTGAGTCTCCGGGGATCCGGCACCGAGCCCCGACTTTATGTCGGACTTCACCGGTTAAAACGGCCAACTTCATAAGCGTATAGTTCACTATCTGTTATCTATGTCTTTTTTATTGACGTATTAAATTCGCGGAGCACATCAGAACTTCAGTGTCTTATAAGTTAAAAGGACAGACTAGCCAGCTAGCTTGAAGGCTAACTGACCGCCTGTTTAGAAAGAATGAATAGTTAGCGTATCTGTGTTAGCGTATATCATGCAACACCATAGACAGATTAACCGGTGACCGTTCTGAGATCTGTGTATGGAACTGATATGTAGCTGCCACTTTTCTTTGGAGCCGTAGATTAGCCGCTAGGAACTCTGTGGTAGCCGTTTGGTAGTTAGTTAGTTGGGTTAGGTTAGCCAGCTGTGTTTACCCTGAGTGCAGTCGCGTACACACGCCGGAGGCACGTTCCTCATGTTGGGCAGTTAGTTTAATAAACACAGCGTTTGTTCAGCGAACCGGTTTGCTCCGGTGTTTAAGCTCCGGTGTTTTAGATGAACCACTGATGTGCAGAGGAAGGGCGGTGTGAGGTTCACACGAGTTGGCTTTTGGGGTTCTGCACTGAGCGCGGTGCGTCATGGGAAATACGGTGTCCTGCTGCGTGTCTCCCAGAGGAAGTCCAAAACTTCCTCGGCCCACTGAGCGCCTCGAGGACTACCAGTTAAACGCGGACCTGAGTGAAGACACCGGGCCGTACCTGCAGCATATCAGCGACCGGGAACTGCCCGATGGTACGTATGAATTTATCCCTACAGCTTCTCTACTGACCCGCCCCACAAAGTAACCTCTTTACTGGATACCCCACAAGATTGTGTACCTATTTACTGCACTGGTCATATTCTGATTTACCCTACAGACTAAATACTGATTAACTACAGAGTTAAAGTACTAAATTACCCACATATGCCCCATTTAGGGCATTTGGCAGACATCCCTACCTGGAGCCACAAGCATTCATTTTAATTTACACAACTAAGCTAAGGGCCTTGCTCAGGGGCCCAACAGTGGTAACTGTGGTGGTGCTGGGAATCCACTGAGCCACTAAGTACCACCCCAGTATTTTTTATAGCTCCCCCCATTGTGGATTGCTGTGTATTCCTTGGTTTTCCCAGGCTGTCATCCTGCTATGCATTTTACTTCATTCCTTCATTTTATTGCTATTCCTTTTAGTTTAAATCGTCCTGATCGACATTTTAACTAATTTGTTTGTTATAAACGAGGGCAGTGGTCTAAATGTTAAGGTGCTGGGTTGTTTTTTGGAAGACCCGAAAGTACGTGCCCCACCACTGCCAGTCTGCCACTGTTGGGTCCTTGAGCATGACTCTTAACACTTCCTGCTCCAGGGGCGCTGCCTCTGACCCTGCGCTCTAAGATGGTATATGTGAAGAAGCTAATTTCACTGTACTCTAAAGTATGTGACAAATAGACCTATTCATACTGTAGAGCTTGAGCTAGAGTTTGTATGAACATGATCCTCATGTCACACTGTAGAATCTCAGTTGGACTGTCGAAAGGCATTAAAACAAACGCATACAAGACTCGTCTGTCATCAGTCTGCCACGCATTTAGTATCGATGTGAGGCATTAATTTTGTTTATGGCATGTGGCAGTAAGTTACTCTTCTTGCTGTTATTAATTGGCTGTCGGTAATTATGACAAAACGATAAATGATTAAATACAACAGATTTTGGAGTGGAATTCTAGAAATCTGTCTAGATTTTCAAAATATTTCCTAGACGACCAGATCGTGCCCAACATCGCACAGTAAGAGTTTCAGTTACTTAGCAACAGTAAGACAAAGCGCCGGTGAAACATCAGTACGTAGACTGATCTCACTTTCCAGGGACATCTTGGGCGGGTTACACGGGGGGGTGGGGGGTGTTGGCGGCACACATTCCAGACAGGGTTTTAGCATTACGTCTAAACACGCATTGCATTATGTTTAGATCTGTGTGATAAGGACATTCCAGAATGTTCTCCCGAGATAAGAGAGGACGGGGAATGTGCAGTGAGCCAGCTGAGGTCCCTGCTGTTTCTCCAATTCTGGTAAAATGGTCATGGCTACACCCTCGCATCTATCACGACTTCTATTCTGGTGACTTGTCTGGAATAGATAGGTCACACGGCACCAGACATGCCAAACCAGAGTTGCACACTCGGTCGTTAGGAACAGGTTTAAACTACTAAATTAGTTGTTTTGTTCAGTGTCCCTATTGTTTAAAAGACGTGTGCTGGTTAATCAGAGAAGTGTGCTCATGCCCAGGATACCTGGCATGTCATACTTTGGTTTCTCTTCCTCTGTAAGAGTGCCATATTTTACCCTCTCCTGCCCCTTTCGGGGTTATTTTTAACCTGGATGCATGGCACTCCCGGTTTAGTGCGCTCAGCTGTTGGGAGTTTGAATGAAGTCGCCTGTGCCAAATACGGCTTAAGCATAAGACCCTTCAGAACCCAAAAACGGTATCTTAACTCTTGGATCTAGAGCGTCAGTCTATAAGACTAGTTTTAGAGATGTTTTGCTGGTGGACAGAATTAAATATAGGTGTAAATAAGGAAGACGTTTCCAAAACCCAGGTAAACAAAAGGGGGAAAAAATCCAGTGTAAACTTTAATTCATGTCAAAGGCAGCCTTTGTACAAGAGTTGCCATGTTTGCACTAACCCTGTTAAAAGAAGTGTCTTTTTTTTTAAGGTTTTGGGTTTATAGCTCTATAGTCATGTATCTACAGCTGTGTCTGAACAACTGACTTTATAAATCCTCACACTATGCGCACGTGGCAATACTCCTGCTTATGGCTGCACAATATATATCAAACTTATCGAAACAACGCAGGTGTGCATATAGCGATATATATTTATATCACATATCGCAGCTGCTGTCGATGATTTAGTGCCTCAAAAATATAGTATTACGGTTTAATGCAAGTTTAAGGAAACTTGTGGCAAGGCAAAGGAAAAAACACTACAAGTCTTTAGTCACCTCAGACCCAAGCAGAATTTGTTGGTTATATCTTCTTTAAAATATCATATGGAATATCGCGTTATTAAGCATGTTATCGCATATCGCGTTTATCTTCAACATTGTGTAGCCCAACTCCTGCTATACTCAAACTCAATTAAAAAAACGGTCTGATTTCTGTCTAAGTGTACAGAAACGTGTGAACGTGTGCACACAATGCTACACAATCACATATGACTGTATAGAAAATTTGATCCAAAAATGTGATCTATTAGCTAAAATATGGCAGAACATGGGCAAGCGGCTCAATTTACAGCACCTCTGCTGGGTCCTATTAGCAAGGCCATTAACCCTCAACTGCTCAGTTGAATCAGTTAGATAAATGTCACATAAGTCACTCTGGATAAGGATCTAATTTTTACCGTAGGCTACCAGGCAGGTTAGCAACCCTGACCACACCTTCGTTAAAAAGTCACCATAAAAATATCTAAAAAAAAAAAATATTCAATTCTTCTGTTGTATATTTGCCTTTGCCAAAGACCAAAAAGTTAGCAAACGTCTCCAGCTGCACCACCCAGACGGTCAGAGGTCAATATGGTCACTTATGCAGTGAATCTACAATTAGCACAAATCACATTGTCTTTCAGTGATATTAAGTTTAGCTCTGTCAGTAGGAAGAGACCTGAAATCCCCCTTCCTTCCCATCCTCCTCCTCCATGTGGAGTCATGCAGACACTGCTCAAGTGGGTCAAACTTGGCAATGCCCTCTGCATCCATTTGCCTGATAAGGGTTGGGGTAATTAATTCTGTTGTTGAAAGATATTTATTGCATGTTACAGTGTCTGAATTCTTTATAAAATGCAGCCACACTTTAGAACGTTTAGCTTTAGGCCATTTTAATTTAAATGTGTTCAGCTTAGCTCGCTAATGGTAGGCTACCTGCTGCCGTCAGAACAAGTGTAATTAAAAGTTTCATTAAACAAGTGTAATTAAAAGTGTAAATTTTGCGCCCCTCGGATTCTTTCATGTCAAGTTGTGCTTTTAAGACTGAATGTGAAAACAAAATGGACACTCGCATTACTACAAAGATTTGTTTGGTTTGATATATTAGAGCTTTCCGACTTGTGTTCAGTAGGCAAGTTATTTTATGGGTAGTGCTAGTGATGATGCTTCTTGCGTCTGTTTCGGAGAACCAGAGGACAAATATTTAATCGATCGCTCAGGCATTCATGAGGCACCGGAATCTGCGTTCTGATTTAGTTTTAGTACAAACAAGTTACATAGGTAACGCTGCTTGGCACCGGGTTTCGCTACCGAACCTTATGGATAAAGCATGCGGAGGATGTGGTAGCGCAGTGGTTAAAGTGTTGGACTGCTAATTAGAAGATCGGGGTTCTTTGGAAAGGTTGTTGGACTTCTATTCGGAAGCTACTGCTTCTAAACCCACGAGCAAAGTCTTTAACACTCAACAGCTCAGTTTTATAAATGTAAGTGGCGCTGCCTAACGCAGATCTCTAGGGTGGGTTAGATGTTTACTTGTATTTCTTTTTAACTTCCTGGTATTTGTGGTGTAGGAGGGCTGTACACACTGATGGTACTGTGCTCTGGTCTGCTTCCACAATGCACTCGTTGTGTCTTCCTGCACCCATCAGTACCATGACGTGCGTGGGTGGAAACGCGTTGTAGCTGCTTCAGGCTGTGGGACGTGACCTGGGTTCTGCCTCCAATCACACTTCAGGCTACTAAGGCTTCAATTTAAGTGCAATAATTATTTACGCGTGTGTATATTGGACGAGCGTATCACCGGTTAATGGTTTAGGCTTTGGGTTGTTATTAAAGTAGAAAGTGGTGGATTATAAGGTGAATTTCCACGACTACCAAGCTGCCACTGCTGCCTCCCCTGAGAAAGGCAGTTACCCCTAAAATGCTCAGTTAGGTAGATCAGTCAAATGTCATAAATGTAAATGTTAATTAGGGTTTAATCCTCAGCACCAGCACTGAGCAGCACTAAGGAAGACCCTTAACTCTGTCTGCCTCAGGGGGTGCCGGATCATATTTAAGTTTGTTGTCTTGATGGAAAAGTGTGTAAATATAAAGTTCACCCAATATTCTGTTACACTATGTTAATTTTAAGACAACCAGAATTTGCTAAGAATCACAGTTATTCATACAAACTTGGGCGGTGTGTTGGCAAGGCCTTATGATGCGGTACAGATCAAGATGCATGGATCACGATACAATGTCTGACGATATATTGCAATACAAAATATATCGCAATACATTCAAAATAAAAGCTTAAAATACAACAAAACGCCCTTCATTTTTCCATCCTTTCACCCTGTATGTGTCGGCAACAAACTACAGAAAGCCGTTTGACACGCACCAAATGTAAATATTAAAACCTTTCAAATATTGAAATATTAACCTGATTTACATTTAGGATTAAATATCAACCAATCGTAAATCAGTTTAAAATGTGATTTGAGTATGTCTTTATAATAGGGGTTGGATTATCGAAACCCTTTTTACACAGCCCTGTGATAAATATATATGATTGATGACATGTAATGCTTTTAGGTTAATTATTTTGAACGCGGTTTCCTTTTTGGTGTTTAAAGTGCTTTTCGCGACGTCCTTTAATATATTTGACATTTGACACTCCTGAGCGAGATTATAACCCCATTGGATCAATTTACTTTTCTGATTTGTTTTAACTTTCCTTTGTTTGTTTGTTGGTTTGTTTAGATCTAGCTTTAGAGTCAAATCCTTCAGACCACGCTCGTGCTAGCACCATCTTCCTCAGCAAGTCGCAACCAGACGGTGAGTCAACAACACATGACGGAAACGATAACGATTTTTAGCTTTCCTTTATCTTGCATATGAAAAATCTTACCTCCCTGTCATTAAGATGCAAACATTGCTAACTTTGCACCAGACCAGTCTAAGCTCCACAGCTCGGTATTTTTGTCGCTGTAAAAAAAAAAAAATTTAGTTAGTGCAGATTTAACTGTGGTGACCGACTGTGGATTTGTACAAATAACTTAAATAAATAAATAAAAAGGTACTCGTATGAGTATTATCTGTACTGTAAATTATAAGCATACACAAATGTCACATTCATTGTCACAGCAGTGCTTCTAAATATCTATGTTGTATATAACGTTAACGGGATCAAAATTACACCACATATCAATTACTTTCAGGAGCACCTGAGCTTTGCGATAATATGTGTCTTGATTTATTTTTGTTTGTTTGTTTGCCTGTTTTAGGTCCAAAATGTGGTACAATAGTTTTTCTGTTACGTTGTTAACTTTTGTTGCCCAACATTATTATTTTATATAATTAAAAAGTTGTTATTGACTGTTTTTGGTGCATTCTCTTATATAGATCAGAAATAAATAAAAAAAGCTTCATGGATCAAAACATAACAAAAATCAAAACATCTGTAGCTTTCGGGTAGGAAGTACCGGTTATCCACAAAACGCCGCACAGAATGTTTCTGATTTTTTTTCCACGTCAGAAGATATTCAGTTGTTTTGGATACCTCACATCAACATTCCTAAAATAGTAGCAAAAAGACTGTACATACAATATAATAGAGATTAAAGCAGGACTGATTGCATTTATGGGAAATGGAGACTCTTTTCAACAAGATTCCATTTGTAATAATACATAATCATAAGCAGAATATATTGATAAAAAATAATAAATAATAATAATTAATGAATGAAATAAAAGCTGTAAAATTATTATTCATTGTTTCGTTTGCTGTTAATAAAAAGCTTATAAACGCTCGTGTGCATTTTCGTTTCACATTCCAATTGGCAGTAATTGGCAAATGTCCAACAAAACGAGGGGAAAAGGCAAACCCCCCCTTATATTAAGCACAGAGCTTTCATTAACGTACTGAATCTCTCATTTGATACATAAACATTTGATTCCGGCTGCTGATCTATCATATAACGGAACTGTCGCTCAGCACGCTGTGGCAAAACCACGATGGGGGCAAATTACATAATGGGAAAGCCGTATTTCATCGAGCACAGTTTCCTAGTTCAGAACTGGTTTGTGAGCAACACAATTTTACTTAATGTTTTAGTATCAGTCGAGCCCAGCTATTGTTATTCTGGTAACTTTTAGTCGACTATTGCTTTTGTAAAAGATAAGAAAGATATGAAATAAAACACTAGTAACTTAACTGTTTTTCTTTTTTCTTTCTTTCAGTCCGGGACAAAAGGAAAAGCAATCATATAAACCATGTGAGTCTGCTCAGTTTACTGCACTTCTAGAGGACTCGGGTAAAGATCCTGGATGTGAACTTAACAAGGTTGTTTTAAATTGTCTCAGGTTTCTCCTGGTCCCCTCTCCAAAAAATACAGCTCGTGCTCGACAATATTTATCGACGATAGTACAGTCAGTCAGCCCAACCTAAAAAGCACAATAAAATGGTGAGTTTCTTATCGTCACTTTGACACTAGCTGTGACTTCAGAGTCCTAACCTGGTGTAACAGTGAAGCAGATTGTGTCTTTTTTTTTTTTCTTTTTTTTGCCGCATGGCGTACAATCACAATTCCTCAGGATACACAGCTGATCATGTGTCGGAGCACAATTACATACAATCCCGATTTCAGAAGAGCTGGAATAAAAACAGAATGTCCTGAACCCAGATCATGAAGTATATCGTTAAATGTTACAACTGACAAAATGCACAATTTACGGTTACAATTTCGAGTAATGATGGCGACTGCTGCCGTCACAAAAGTCAGGCCACAGGCACCGAAAGTGTGGAAGTACTTTGGAACGAGGCTCACATTTTGCCTTACATTGTAAAACTGCTTACATTGTAAAACCGCTATGGCAGCTTTAACTGCTATGCACAAGCATCTTAAAATAAATCATTCGGAGACTCTTCAACCTAAAAAACAAGCAGCCAGCTTTTGTTTTGTTTTGTTTTTTTTTAACTCAAAGGTTTGAGAGGTGTACTTTTCATTTATTAAAAAGTTAATCAAAGGATTAATTCGGCAATGAAAAAATGATTGGATTAATCGAGTAATAAAAAAAAAAAAAAGAGAGAGAGAGAAATTGATCAACAGAAAAAAGTACTCGATGCAGTTTTGCATCGCTCCAATACATTTACGCCACTTAGGACTGGACGAGTAATTAAAAAATAACCAAACCCGTAATTTAAAACCTCTATTGCGTGTCATTTTTGCGTGTTGGTTACTTATTTATTTTTTGTACTACCACGTGTGACGTCATAGAACTTGGCCTGGTCCAGTCAGACATAGTGGAGGGCTGAAACCTCCAGTCAACCGACCAACAGAAGGAGAAAAAAAGCAGTGGAAATATTAAAATAGTGAAAAAAATTGTCTATTAATTGTAATTGAATAAAAATGTTTAATTAATTAAGGTTTGGATTTGAGGTTATATTAGCCAGCCCTGTTATCAAACATCACAGTAAGGAATTTATCCAACTGCGCAGTTAAAAGATTGAATGCCTTGCTTGAAGGTCCACCAGTGGCAGCTTGATGGTGCTGACATTTAATCTTATGACTTTTTAATTAGTCCCCAACACCTTAAACACTGAACTGCCATTTAGCATTGTATAAACTGTGCTCTATGTTCTATAAACGTCACATGATCTTTCTCTTGTCTGATTTTCCTTTTTCTCTTGTTCTCCAGTGTTACTTTAGCAATATATTACCACATTAAAAACAGGTACGTTACTATTCATGCAGCTTTTTAAAAAAAATTATGCTGTCCTAGATGTCTCTTGCATTAACACGGGACTCTTCTCCACTTAAACATCTACAGGGACTCGGACAGATCTCTGGACATATTTGACGAGAAGAAGCATCCTCTGTCTGTAAGTGCGTCCTCCTGTGAGATCACTACACACGACTGGAATAGAGACACTGGCACTCAAAATAGAAATCATCCGCGTATTTTGACTTTCGTGATCAAGTCGTGTTAGAAAAGTGTTGTTGGTTTAACTATGTTGTTTTTTGGGGGTTTTTTTGTTGTTCAGATATTATTAATTTGCATGTTTGTGACCAATAGGCGATATGCAAAGCGGTATTTAATTATTGCTTTAACTAGAAGTACTAATATGAGCAAGCATTATTTATAACACTGTCAATACTGACATTTTCTACATTAATGTAAATGGAGGAGTCTGAAACTTAAAGAAATAAATAAGAAAATACAGAAGTGCACTGTTATTATGCGTTTTTGTAAAATAAAACCTTTGATGGAGTAATCAGGGCTAAAACACACAATAAAAACATACCGATACTTTCATTAACTGTATCCTAAAGCTTCACTACTTTAGTGTGTTTTAGTCTCCAAGTTCAGCTCAAATATGTGCATTAGTTGTTGATGTTGAAGTTAAATAATGTAAATTAATTAAAGCAAATTATAGTATTAATTGTCAGCCTTGTGTGCAATTTACAAAACAATCACTAGATGGCCACAGTATCGCTGGAGCCAGTATTACACATTAACACTGATATTTGATAATAAAGTAAATATATCGCCACAAATATCTGTAAATTTGATCTAAATATTTTACTAACACAAGCGCCCTGCACTATTTTAATAATTAGTAGAGTTTCACAAACATTTGTGTATCTTTCGTTCTTTATCCTGTGTAATATTGCAGAGGGAGCAAGTTCCTGATGAATACTCGCGCACAGACCCTGAACACAAGCTCATCTACCGCTTCGTCCGGACGCTGTTCAGCGCTGCTCAGCTCACCGCCGAGTGCGCCATCGTCACACTGGTCAGAAACAAGCTTTAAAGCTGAACACATCCCTAGAACGTCATACTGGGAGTCAAACCTATTTAGAAACTGGGTTACAACAGATTATGGCTCATTTTTATATTTATTTTTACGGTAGTTGGCAGACGCTACTATTCAGAGCAACATACAAAGGGTGCTTTATTAATACAACATACAAAGACACTCGAATTAATAGATTAATTTTGTGTTTGTCGATATGAGAGCATGCTGCGGTAAAATCCCGGTTATGTTTGGTGCCATTTTTGCCATAAGCTCCTGGTTATTTTCAAAACTAGCACTTGTGGCATGTGTACGCAACCGGAAGTGATGATAAGCACCTAGTAAACATGCTGCAATCAAAATGTTTTTATTATAGTATGTGCTGCGGAACCTGGATGATTATAACAGTTAACTTTATTTCTTCCTTTAAATTTCTGGAGGTAACGGTAAATATTTGCTTCTACTTACTTTACAGAATAACAGGTTACTTCTGCTGTCCACCAGAGGGCAGCAGATTGTCGTTATCAGAACAGGACAGATTTTCTTAATGCAAAAACGAAAGGGAGGAAAAATTAAATGCCTATTAATTTTTCTACCCACCGCAATCCTGGAAAGTCAGAAACTAAATCAAAAATGTTGATCTGAATTTGGTGCATAAAATCGTTGTTACAAACACACGATGCAGCCGCAGACAATGTGCGTAAAAGAGCTTAATGGTTATGTAAACAGTTTGTTGCAAGTAATAACCTCAAAATAACCAGTTGTGGAGCTAATCTCTGATTTGGCGAAAGATTTCACAGGTACTTTGTGCTGCAGGTGTATTTGGAACGGCTGCTGACGTACGCCGAGATCGACATCTGTCCCTGTAACTGGAAAAGAATCGTCCTGGGTGCCATCTTACTGGCCTCCAAAGTCTGGGATGATCAGGCGGTGTGGAATGTAGACTACTGCCAGATCCTCAAAGACATTACTGTAGAAGACATGTAAGTGTTTGTGCGATAGAGAGCCGGACAGACGGAGGGGGGGGTAAGCGAGCGAGGCGGGGGAGGGAGAGGGAGAGCAAGGCGGAGAAACTTGACAAACTGCAGATCAGTATATAATATGAAATATCACTAAACTCTTGAGTTTGTAGGTAAATCATTAAGAGCGCCGTGTCTGTTGCTGTGCTGCTATTTTGTAAAGATGGTGAAGGGGATTAAAGCCACACCGAAACCTGGCAAATTAACACACCTGTTTCTTTAGCGCCCATCATTAGCACTTAAACGTATTTGTATCACCCCCGATGTTGTCTGAATGCCCACTGAGGGGCGCTAATCCCCCGTTGTGAATTATTATATTTAAGTACCAAAAAACAAACCCCATTCTGTCACTGTGAGTGTAAATTTAGCCTGTCATCATTTTGTGCTATGCAAAAATGCATAAATCTTTCTCTTATTGATTTTAAAAGTATTGGCACCCTTAACAAAATTGGGCAAAAAACAACTTCTGTTTCTAATTGTATACCTTTTTGTTATTGACTAAATTGGTTTAAATGTATGGCAACTTCAATTTGTATTTAGCTTATGTATTTTTTTATCATTCCCCTCACAGTACGAGATTTTCCCCTTTTCTTCTTATAATTATGGGATACAAATATGATGTATATTTGGTGTATGTGTGTGCGCGCTTGTGGGTGTAGCCGCATCCGCGTTCTCCTCTCCAACCCAGCCCTGTGCTCCAGTGACTCTATTTTCATCCTGTCTATTGAAGTTGGCTGTGTGTGTGTGTGCCTGTCGGACTCGAGTGCTCTCAGCACCCCTACATAATGGCCCAGGCTCTCGCCCACTCCATTTGTTGCCCCTGGCGACCACTAGCTCCTTCACTCACCCTCGCTTTTTCCCCCGTTTATCTTCACCCTAAACCAGAGCAAGGAGAAATGTGGATATACAGGTGCATCTCAAACAATTCGAATATCACAAAAAAGAACCCATTCAGAAAGTAAAACCCATGTATTATATAGATTCATTACACATAGAGTGAAATGTTTCTTGAAATGTTGATGATTATGGCTTACAGATAATAGAAAGCCCAAAATTCAGTGTCTCTGAAACTTAGAATCTTACATAAGAGCATTAAAAAAGGAAAGTCAGGCTTCTGAAAAGTATGTTAATTTCTATGCTCTCAATACTTGATTGGGCCTCCTCTTGCGTGAATTACTGCATCAATGCGGCGTGGCTTGGAGGCAAACAGCCTGTGGCACTGCTCAGGTGTAACAGAAGCCCAGGTTGCTTTGATAGCAACCTTCAGAAAATCTGCATCGTTGCGTCTGGTGTCTCTCATCTTCCTCTTGACAATCCCCCATACATTCTCTATGGGGTTCAGGTCAGGTGAATTTGCTGGCCAATCAAGCACAGTAACACCATGGTCATTGCACCAGCTTTTGGCAGTGTGAATGGGTGCCAGGTCCTGCTGGAAAATAAAATCAGCATCAAGCAACATGGATTCTGTGCCTCTCCACTCTTTTCTTCAAACTCTGGGACCTTAATTTCCAAATGAAATCTGAAATTTACTTCCATCTGAAAAGAGGACTTTGGACCATTGAGTAACAGTCCGATTCTTTTTCTCCACAGCCCAGGTAGGACGCTTCTGACGTTGTCTCTGGTTCAGGAGTGGCTTTGACACGAGGAATGCGACATTTGTAGCCTGTGTCTAGGATTCGTCTGTACGTAGTGGCGCTTGTGCTGAATTCAGCCTCAGTCCACTCCTTGTGAAGTCCCACAAATTCTTGACTGGCTTTTGCCTGACAAGCCTCTCAAGGCTGCGGTTACCTCTTTTGCTGGCGCACCTTTTTCCTACCACACTTTTTCCTTCCACTCAGCTTTCTATGAACATGCTTGAATACAGCACTCTGTGAACAACCAGCTTCTTTAGCAATGAAATTTTGTGGCTTACCCTCTTTGTGGAGGGTGTCAATGACTGTCTTCTGGACATTTGTCAAGTCAGCAGTCTTTCCCATGATTGTGTAGCCTAGTGACCCAGACTGTGAGACCATTTAAAAGCTCAGGAAACCTTTTGCGGGTGTTTTTGTGTAATTAGCTGATTAGGGGTTTGACACCATGACTTTCCAATACTGAACTTTTTCACAATATTTAAATTTTCCGAGACACTGAATTTGGGGTTTCTAGTATCTGTAAGCCATAATTATCAAACTTTCTAGAAATAAAAGCTTGAAATATTTCACTCTGTGTAATGAATCTATATAATGATGATATTCGAATTTTTTGAGATGCACCTGATAGTTTAAATCTTGGTGCATTAGTGCAGAAAGGCACTGTTAGTCTAAGGTGAAGGTGAAGTCTGGTGGTGGTAACTAAGTGGTTATGGTATTAGACTGCTGACCAGGAGATTATAAATTTAATCCCCAGCACCACTGTGGTGCCTCTTCTGGGCCCCTGAGCAAGGCCCTTTCAGTTCTGTCTCCTTAAAGCTTCACATGCACTAGACATCAAACATGTCAGTCAGGGTAAACATAAAGATTGTACGAAGCACTCGAGAAGAACAGGGACATGGGTACTCACACATACACAAGGTGTGCAAACTATATTTACCTCATATTTATATCCTGTATTTATAGAAGAAGAAGTGGGCAAAAACCCCTGAAATATGATGTTTTGTTGCACAAAATGTTTCACTAAATACAGATTTTTATGCCCAAGGGTGCCAATAATTTTAGTCAATTAATTTTTTTTTCATAAGCACAGCATAAATTAATGGTAGGTTGGCGAGTTGTTGATGCCACTCGGTTTTCCAGACACAG
The DNA here is from genome assembly GCA_005784505.1 of Bagarius yarrelli. Classification (NCBI taxonomy): domain Eukaryota; kingdom Metazoa; phylum Chordata; class Actinopteri; order Siluriformes; family Sisoridae; genus Bagarius; species Bagarius yarrelli. Next base: position 349,192 of record VCAZ01000081.1, read on the forward strand.
AGTAAGGATAAATCTGAACCCTGTTTCTCAAAGGGAAAAATAACTCTAAAATGAAGAAGCAGATGTTTTAAGAAAGTTTTTTTTTTTTTTTTTTTACCCCAATGTCCTTGAATCCTTAGCTATGCGTTGGGGTAAATGTGGGGATGTGACCAGAAATAAAAAATTATAACGGTACGATTTCAAACAGTACAATTTCCAAACTGCTGCTGACGGTCATTATGAAGCAGCCGACAGAGTGAGAGGTTCACGTTCAATGCTTTTATTTTGACAATTTAAAAGAAATAATAACTATTTTAAATAAAGCCACATTTTGTTTAAATTCGATAATTAAGCTGACGTCTATACAGTGCCTTAAACAAGTACAACCCCAAACCTAAATGTTTGGGGTTTTTTTGAGATTTTATGTAATAAACCAGCACAAAGTAGCATTTAATTGTGAAGTGCAACAAAAATGATGCATGTTTTATTTTTTATTTTAAACGAATAATAATTTGAAAAGTGTGGTGTGCATTTGTATTTAGCCCCACTGCGTCAATACTTTGTAGAGCCACCTTTCGCTGCAATTACAGTCAATTAAAGTCTTTTGGGTTATGTCTCTATCAGCTTTGCATCTTGAGACTAAAATTTTTGCCCATTCTTAGCTCAAATAGCTTAGGCCAAATAGCTCAAGCTCAGCCAGATCGGATGGGGAGCATCTGTGAACAGCAATTTTCAAGTCTTGCCACAGATTCTCAATGAGATTTAGCTCTGGACTTGCTAACTGGGCCATTCTAACACTTGAATATTCTTTGATCCAAACCATTCCATTTTATCTCTGGCTGTATGTTTAGGGTAGTTGTCTCACTGTATGAATCTCCTTCCCAGTCTCAATTTTTTTGCAGCCTCCAACAGGTTTTCTTCCAGGATTGCCCTGTATTTAACTCCATCCATCTTCCCATTCACTCTGACCGGCTTCCCTGTACCTAGTGAAGAAAAGCATTCCCACAGCATGATGCTGCCACCACCATGTTTCACAGTGAGGATGGTATTTTTTAGGGTGAGCAGTGTTACTTTTCTGACACACATAGGGCATGCATTTAGTGCAATAAGTTCTTTTTTGCTTTCAACATCTGGCCAGAGCACCTTCTTCCACATGATTGCTGTGTCCCTTACATGGCTTGTGGCAAACTGCAAATGGGACTTCTTATGACTTACTTTCAACAATAAAGGCCAGATTTGTGGAGTACATGACTTATAGTTGTCCTGTGGACAGATTCTCCCACCTGAGCTGTGGATTTCTGTAGCTCCTCCAGAGTGACCATGGGCCTCTTGGCTGCTTCTCTGACCAGTGCTCTCCTCACTTAGTCTGTTAGTTTAGGTGGACGGCCATGTCTTAGCTAGGTTTGCAGTTGTGGCAAACGTTTTCCTTTTATTGATGATGGATTGAACAGTGCTCCTTGGGATATTTTTTTATAACCTAATCCTTTAAACCTCTCTATATCTTTACACCTGTCTGCTGCGTTCCTTGCTTTTTATGATGCTGTTCGCTCATTAATGTTCTCTAGCAAACCACTGAGGCCTTTACAGAACAGGTGTCTTTATACTGTGACTAAATTACACACAGGTGGACTCTTAACCAATTAGGTGACTTCTACAGGCAATAGATTACACTGGATTTTATATATGTGCTACTTTGTGTTGGTCTATTACATAAAATCCCAATAAAATACATTTAAGTTTGTGCTTGTAAGATGACAAAATGCGCAGGGAACCGATATTGCACATGGTATTATATTAACGTACATATTGTTGTTATTGTAAAATAAGGAAAGTGAATATTCTTTATGTATTTGGTGGATTTTATTGTGTAATTTCGAGCGTGTTAATTATTCTCACTCAAACACTTTTATCAGGAATGAGATGGAACGTCACTTCCTGGAGCTGCTGCAGTTTAACATCAACGTTCCAGCTAGCGTCTACGCCAAGTATTACTTCGATCTACGCTCGCTGGCAGACGACAACAACCTGAGTTTCCCTCTGGAGCCTCTGAGCAACGAGCGTGCTCAGAAACTCGAGGTAAAACACAGTCAGTGTGTTAATTAAAAAAATTAGTGTTAATCAAATACTGAGCTTCTGGTTGTTTCCGGTTCAGGCAATCTCCAGACTGTGTGAGGACAAATATAAAGATCTGAGCAGATCCGCCATGAGGAGGTCCCTCAGCGCCGACAACCTGGTGGGCATCCGCAGATCCAACGCTGTGCTGTCCTAGGCTGTTTCCTGGATTGTACTTAACACTGTCTTCTTCCTGTCCTCCGGTAGAGACCTCTCACCGGTGCCTTCCCCTGCAGCAACCAATGACTTGTCTTTAAAAAAAAAAAAAAACCTGACTCAAGACTCTCAAGACTTTTTTTTTGCTTACTATGTAGGCTACTAGCTGTAAAATTTGTCAGTTTTTAATTGAAATTGATTGCAGATGGAGTATTTTAAATAAACACTAATCATGTAAAGAGTTTGTTTGCTGTGAATGTTAATGAAGTTGTCCAATCGAATAAGACATCAATAGATGTCTACTAGACTGAAGACTGAAATTAATCAGATTTTTTTGAGCATTTTTGCTTTTGCTAAGCAGATAAAACAGTAAGTGAAGTGAGATAAACAGAGAAGATAGATTGGGATTGGAAAAAGGCTACAAGCCATTATTTAGTCTCTATGCTATGTGTCGACATGCTACCGCTATGACTACTTTTCAAATTTTCTTGACATTTGTTTGACACCCTTATACAGAGTGACTTAGTTTTATTTCAATATTTTTAACTCAACTGAGCAGTTTGTTTAACAGACTTGTTTAGAGGCCCAGCAGTGGCAGATTGATGGTCCTGGTATTGAACCCAATCAATAGTAATTTTAACAACTGATCTACCACTTCCTTTGAGCACATGTGTGGCTGACTCAAAAAATACACTAAACCAGGGGTCACCCTATTCGTTCCTGGAAGGTCTTGCAGAGTTTAGGTCCAACTTGCCTCAACACACCTTCCTGTAAGTTTCAAGTAAACTTAGCAACTCCTAGTTCAGAAGTTTAATTAGGGTTGGAACTGAACTCTGCAAAACACTTATCCTCCAGGACCCAGTTGGTGACCCCTGCTCTAAACTGCTCTGGTAAAGGCGTATATTACCTTGGTTATTTTATTGTTTTGCTACTGCCGAAAGCAGGTTAAAGTCCCTTTCCTCATAAACATCAATATTAACTCCATTCATCGTGCAAACGACTGCCACCCACTAAAAATCAAAAAGTGGACATCAGAATGACAACGAACCAATATTTGAAATAATCTGCAGTTATTACATCTTTTTGTGCAAGTAATGTCACACAGCGCTTTCTGTCACACAGGCATGGCGTGTAAAACCCTGGTTTCTTATAGGATAATCACAGCCAATGAAGCTTTCAGGAGCACTGAGCCGATGCGGCAGCCAGCATTAAAAAAGTAAAGACTTAAATCAGGAACCTTTAAATAGATAAATGTTTAGATGAAAAGATAATGATGTTTCTTATGGGACTTAAATGGCTGAATGAACATCGGTGACATGTAAAAGCAGCTGGATTTAAACCCAGCACTTCAGACACTTCGGGCTGTGAACCTAACTGCTCCATCACAGGGAAAACTGCTACTGGTTGCACTTTTGTCCTAATGATAACAGCAACTTGAAACAGGGACCGCACAGACCAGAGTCTGGGGCATCAACCACTACACCAGGGGTGAAGTTTCACAAACGTCGGATTAAATTGTATTTATTATTATTATTATTATTCCAAAACAGGCGATAAATATCAGGATTTACAAGTTCTTAAACTGTCATCCAAAACATTCGATTAATAAATGTTTTCATGTAATAATGCTAACGCAATAAGAATCGGTGTATGTGTGTGTTCTGGTAATCATCACATTGTGGGGACACAAAAATGTTCACACGGTCACGTAATCATGTCCCTATACAGAAAATTCTTATAAATGAATGAAGGAGACGTTCTGAAGGTGCTGAGCGAAGATTCATCATTGGCCCATACCACACTTTTATAACTGTGTGGGCTTTGCTCAGCTGTGCCCCTCTTTTTTATAACTGTTACTGCGCTTGCTTTTCCACACACACATTCTCCATATATGGTTGGTACTGGCCAGGAAAGATATCAATTTGATATTAAGAAAGGAGGTAAACAGTTTGGCACTTAAAGACCTTAAAATAGCCCCTTCTGTTCCTATACCAGCAACCCCCCATGGATGTTCCCTATGCCACTGATTGGTCTACAAATACGCAAATACTACAAATACACTGTCTCATCTAACCACACTTCACACTCCAGATCATTAGATGCACATTATACGTTGGTTTGCCAAACTGCCATTGACTCTATAAGAAGAAAAATATTTTTTTATATAGTATTAAATTGACACGAAGGACAAGAAGACTGTTTACAGAAGTTGTCCACTTAAGGAAATTGTCTGCAGGAGATGCTAAAGTTGTACAGAGAAAAACATGAAACACAAAGTAGGCAAAGCTTAAACCAATCAGGTTGATTAGATCTGAATATCTTACAGGCTGGCTGGTTAGCGCTAATTAACTGTTGAGTCTAACGACTAAGTGCGGCCTGAAATATTTTTACGTTTTTCCATTTACCGATCGCAAAAATTACAATTTAATGTTTAACAATTTGACTGAAAAGCTTTATCAAATATTTAGCCAGACTGATTGCTAATGGAGGGTTTAGTTAATATTAAGTTTGAATAGGTCTAGTTTATGTTGGGGGGGGGGGGTGGGGGGTGTTATTCTATATTATAGATTACTTAACCCGTCTCATTAGCAATAGTGACGAGTTATTATAATTCTTTATATCTGTACATATTCACAGTGTCATTAAACTATTTTTTAAAGGTTGAAATGTCACTATGAATCAGCCGTCTTAAGGATGCCATAAGGATCATGTGTAGTCCCAAAGTCTGACTAAACTCAATTAGAGCTGAAGTACATCAATGCGGTGAAAGCTAAGCTGATGTCTGCTTTATCAATTAATAATTACTATAACATGTAATTATAACCTTTTAATGTAATTATAATATTTAATGCAAAATATCTTGGTGTGTTAATTATAAACCTGATTGCAGCATATTTTAAATAAGCTACTACTGCTGTGTTCTGTCTGTGCATTTATCATCCTTTATCTGCAAGAGATTTTTATGGTGACGTTTGTAGGACGTGGATTATTTGCAAGCGGTTCTTTTGCAAATGAGGTTTTATTGTCGAGTAAAGAGGTAAAATGTAAATGCCTTTATTTTGTCACATATATTTCTTTACAGCACAGTGAAATTCTTTTCTCCGTATATCCCATCTTAGTAAGTTGGGGTCAGAGCACAGGGTCGGCTATGATACAGCGCCCTTGGAGCAGGAAGAGTTCAGGGTCTTGCTCAAGGACCCAACAGTGGTTGGCTTGCCGGTGGTGGGGCTCGAACCCAGGTGTTTCTGGCAACAGCTGGCGGTGGTGGTGCTTGAACCCAGGTCTTACAGGTGTTCAGATCAACTCAGCGCCTTAACCATTCGAGCCACCACTGCCCCCATTGAAGTGATCAATTATGCAAAGCTAGCGAGAAGGAAAAAACCTCCTGCACCCATCCTGCACCATGTTTTTATGCTGGAGGTTAAGAGGAGAGGAAAAACGTAGAGGTATAAAGTCACATTGTGCCAAATCTGTACTTAAATCTGTACACAAATCAATTTCAATACTACACTGAGTTTAATTTATTGACATAAAATGTATATATCAATATGCAATAGTTACAGCCAAAATAATCAAAATAATTATATGGAACAAATTCTTCAGGAAAGTGTGTATGCAGCTCTGCTGAAAGCTTGCAGGTGGAGATTTTACTCATTAAAACCAAATGCATGCACCGGATGTTTGTGTGCTTTTTATTTTGTGGATTTAGTGGAATGTATAGGGAAGAGTTTTCACAATGGGACTGAAGCGCTTATCTGTGCAGAATATCCGAATCCGCACTCTTCTCTTTCCTGCTTACACAGTCATGGATCTTATATTGATCTGCGTCACATGGGTCACTCGAACCATGTAGTGTAAATGCAGCCTAAGACACTGAAGTCTGTTGATATCTTCTACCACTTGTATTTATACTTTTAATATTTTAAGCACTGATGCATCTAAGAAAGATGGCTCGTTTGGTGGATAGTTAATGATGACCATCAACATCCGTATGATTATGGGGGAAATGACTTCCCATGAACAACACAAGTAAGTTGCATAGCACACTTTATACAGAATAGTTCATATTTTTGCTACTTTTCTACTAATTTGATGGATGATTCGATAAAAAAATATATAAATATAATTTATCCCAATTATGACTTTCATATCAGTGTGTTTTACCCCCCTGAATAGGTATACATTAAATAATGGTGTGGTACATCCTGGTATCTTCACCTGATTTGTCTCTTGTGTTTCTATGTTCTATGATCTTATTATCTCATTATTCATGTTGTCTCCTACAGAAGACCATCATTGCTGCCAATACCAGATTTGCAGATGACTCTGATCCTTCTCTCCATTCAGAGACTCAGGTGGATGAGGCTTCTGGTCAATCCAAGTTTCCTCAACAGGTACATTTACGTTCATTACTGTAGATTAAGGTTTACTATCTGTTTTCATTGTTTTAGTGTTTTCGAGCATGTTGAACATGCATCTGGTGTAAATTAGTTTACTTAACAGTTTACTAATCCGTGTCCAGTAGGTTAGTGGTAGTGGAATATTCAGGGCCAGTTTTGTCCATTACAAGCAAGTTTTCCTTGGTTAATTTTTGTTTTAAAATTTACTTCACTTAGAGTTCAGACTCGTGTGTGAAATTAGATAAATCTGGTCTCCATAAGGAACTATAACGTCGTGTCTGGAAGGTCCTCGTGAAGCTTGTTTTACTCAAAGTGTGTGTGTGTGTGTGAGAGAGAGAGAGAGAGACAGAAGGCTGGACAAAAATAAACAAATTTAAGAACTTGATTGTCTCTCTCCCTCCCTATGCAATCATGAGGTGTGTTTCGATGTTCTGAAATGTTCTCGTTATCTGATCCACTCTCTTCTTATGTTGGATGAATTGAGGCACAATGAATCATGTCAGATGATTCTATTATGACAGACACAATATGTACTCCATTTACTTGAGCTTATATTCGATCAGATGTTTATTGCAAAGACATATGATGCAGATGTGGTTCAGTTATACTTGCAATGATGAAGAAAACGGCACAATTTAAGATTTATTGCACTTTATGTTTATGTACTGATTCATTCGAATCATAGTGTGAATGTCAGCACTTTATTAATAAAATTTTACAAAAGTAAATGTACTATAATCTTTCAAATGTTGAACTTTGATAGAACCTTTAGTGGAGGTGGCACTTCCTTCTTCTGAGAGGAATATGTCACCACTACCCGAGAGAAGAAAACCATCATCTGATGAGCAGATGCCTTTCAGAGGCCAGTGCTATGGAGCTCACTTGCAAAGATGAACCCTTTTTACACATTTCTCTTTTCTATGTCTGTTTTCTGTAGAATTAAACCAAAAATAGGCTTGTGTTGCAGAAGCAGCCAAATGGGTACAATAAATACTTCTTTTAATTTGCACTTTTATATTTTTTCTAATTTCCTACTTTGCACGTAATTGTTTTTGTATCTGAGCCACCATAACATCTTATCTTATCTTATCTTATCTTATCTTATCTTATCTTATCTTATCTTATCTTATCTTATCTTATCTTATCTTATCTTATCTTATCTTATCTTATCTTATCTTATCTTATCTTATCTTATCTTATCTTATTTTAGTTACTTTAGTTACCCTGCAGCTGTAAAGAAATAAAAATACTGTGACAATCATGTAAAGATTTACACTCACATTTAACTGTGCTGTTTGCATTGCATATTGTCTTTAGAGAGGCTAGTAAACTCTTCCGTCTCTGGCATGGAAATCAACACTATGTCATTGAAAGACTGGTTAGGAGAGGGTTTTATTTCTTTAATCAACTAAAAATATTACAGTTGCTATTATGCTGGCCGTATTGGTTGATTATATGACTATCAATTCGTAGTTTTCAGTAAGTTTTTTTTTCCTCAGTCTCCTTACAATTAAAATGGGGAAGTGGTGGCTTATTGGTTAAGGTGTTAAACTGATACCGGGGTGTGATTCCCAGCACCACCAAGCCACCCAAGCCACCCCTTAACCCCCTAATTGCTCAGTTTGTATAAAAGATGAATGTAAGTCGCTCTGGATAAGGACGTCTGCCAAATGCTGTAAATGTAAAATATTTCTACAGAACTTCCTGGTTATATTATATTTATTTAGTTACCAATTTCATTTATCTAGTTATTTTCTATGCTTTCTGTTTATGACCGTTGATGTAGTGTGTAAAAAAAGCTGTTTGTCAAAAAGAGCAGAAACCAGTTATGAGTAACTCCAGACTGACTTCCTGCTTGAACCTTTGTAGGTTTGTAACAAAAGCCCAGCCTGTGGTTTTCATTGGCTGTGTGGTTTGACCTGCCCCTAAACAACGATAGAACCAACAACAAAATGGGACATATGACGAATTAGAACAGTGTAGAGACTCTGAAAAGAGGGTTTAGAGAGGCCAAAAACTTGAAAACTAGTCTTTTTTTGAGCTTGGACACAGGTAAACACACCAGATTACTAAATGCTGTTTTTGTTTTTTTGCTGTTTACCTTTTTAAAAATGTTTTTTTTCTGCTGCCAACATAAATTCATATGCAATTCAATACTATGATGCTCAGGAACCATCTGTAGTGTATAGGGTTACCTGATACTAGGTGCTTTAACTGGGACTGATAGTAACTGTAGTTGTTCTAATAATTGAAACATTAGTAACTGCTGGACCGGTTTAATGAGTGCATTGATGCTTAGAAATAACTTACAGGAGGACATTGATCCTAATTGATCTTTTCCTTTGCACTAATGATGATTTCAGGTGACTGAATGTAAAAATGACGTAATTCTATTTATAAGTCGAGTGCAAATAATTTTACTGGCACTAAAGATGCTCATATAAAGGCTAATTAGGGTTCAGGACTTCGTATTAGAATTCCAGCATACACTCGTAATCATTCCTGATCACTTTAAGGTCAAACTACTCAGAAGAAAACTTCCCTGGCAGCAGACAGAGGTGCAGGCAGTGGAAAGGCACCTGAAGCGATTTATCAAAGAGTGACTGTGAGAAATAATTGAAAGCTGAAGCAGAACCTCTGAGGAGCCGCGATTGGAGGACTGTAAAATTTTATGTTTTAAATCGCATCACAGTTTACAAAAAGGAATTGCAGTGCAGCGCCACTGTGGATATACAATTATCTGGCATAGCAACTTAAAGAACTTTTATTGTTAGACCAGTGCTTTACAGGCTGTGGCCTTGATCATGGTGTCAGGATAAAACAGACTGCAAACAACATTTCAAATAGTATAGTATATAAGTATATTCAATTCATTGTGTCCAAGGTACGTGTACAGAGCCAATGAAATGCATTTTTTCGCATATCCCATCTTAGTAAGTTTGGGGGTCAGAGCGCAGGGTCAGCTATGATACAGCGCCCCTGGAGCAGGAAGGGTTAAGGGTCTTGCTCAAGGACCCAACAGTGGTTGACTTGCCGGTGGTGGGGCTTGAACCCAGATGTTTCTGGTCTTCAGATTTAACAACTCAGCACCTTAACCATTTGAGCCACCACTGCTCATAGAAATACAAATAAATAGAGTGTCATGTTTGCACTGTTATAAATCCCGACTGTGATAAAGGTGTCGTTTTGGTTGTCTGTAAAAAAGAAAGCATGTAAAAGTTCATTCTATATGATTTTTTTTTTTTTACCTTTTAGTATAACAGGACTTTTGCTATTCTCTTTTGAGGTTTGACTTTATTCTCTCTCTCTGGGTGGTTGGCTGGGGCTGAAGTGTATTAAAAATTATTGAAAGAATAGTTTAAATTGAAAATGTTTAAAATGTTTGACTTATGGGTTGAAACATATCCAGGCAATGATTCGTTACTCCTTTTCACTACTTATATGTATATATATCTATATATCTATCTATATCTATCTATCTATCTATCTATCTATATATATATATATATATATATATATATATATATATATATATAATAATATATGTGTGTATGTATATAAAATCCTTTGTATGTAAATGAAGAACAATATCAGTCTATTTCAGTCACACTGATGTTGCAGTCAAATCTAGGAACCATCTATCAGTCGATCCAACCAGAAATCCCACATATTTAGGCACAACAACACTAATTCTGGTTTCATAGACAAGGCTTAAGGCTGGTCCTGGACTAAAATGCATGTTCCAGTTGTCCTAACTGAAAAATAACTTGCACCGAATGATCTTAAAATACGTCAGTGTCTTTGTCTTAAGATGCACACTGGTAATGTTTTTTTCTTAGGAATTTTAATAGAAACTTTTTAAATATCCTAATTTATCCTAAGGTTAGTCTTGTCTTAAGCTTAACTCTGTAAAACCGGGCTTTGGAGTTTCATGTGAGAGAGAAGCTTTGCATCACTTACACCATTTGTAGACCTAAATTCTACATCAGCTACACAGCTTCACATAAACTATTCTAATGCATCTAAATTTGCTCTGTATTACTAATAAACATTATTCTACTTTGTTGTAAATTAAACCCATTTTAGGTGCAATTCTGCAACAAATGCAGAACACAACTCGCACCTTTACCTTACAACTTACAAACCAACTCTCCTCACAATGTCTTTTTTCCGGAAAAGTCCGCCTTAAAAACTGATTTTTTAAGTATGTCCGAGACCAAGTTAATTCCTCCTCCCCAGTCAGCCATTGTGGGCATAAACATTATAATTTAACAGTACAAACATGTTTTGCTAAGTGTACTTTTCTATGCAATAATAATACTCTATTTATTTTTCATATAAAAATGTATATAACCTTCTACTCTCTTTTTCATTCTTACTTTTTTATTTCTATATAACTTAAGAATGCAAAATCCCTGTAAGTGCAAATCTACTTGGCAATAAAACTCATATTCTGATTCTTTCTGATTCTTAACTGGGCTGAAACAGTTTTAATCTAATTAACCAATCCGAGGACGGAAAAATGCTGATGTCATTGGACGCCAGCTAGCAGGCCTCGGAAGGCGGACTTAAAATCTGAATAGTTAATAGTTAATAGTCTTTAATAATATTAACCACTTTGCAATCTGCCACTGCTAATACAGTTTAGGTTACATGGGCAGCACTACCGGTTCTGAAGGCTCTGGCAGATTATATCAACATGGCAGCACAAAGAAACTGAAGTCTGATTGGACAAAAAAATCTAACATCTACATACACATACTGGAAGCAGTGCAGCAAAAGAAAATAAAGAGAATAAACTGTTGGAAATAAATGAATACAATTTCACGGGACAAATTTTAGAATTTTTGATAGTGTTTAGCAGCAGGAAAGGACTCGTGAGCCCTGACTGCACACCACTGCTTTATATAAATGCTTATTGATTGTTATTGTTATCAATACATACATGACCATCAATTTAGGTGTCTGATCTCGTGTATGGGCTAACAAAGCTGTAGTTAGTGTGTCTAATTTTTTTTCAGACCTTCAAAACGTTTAGAAAGGTTGGTCCCTATCAAACATAAAAAGCAGTGTGTGTGTTGGGGGTTAACAGTGTAATGAGAAAAACAGCCTGTACAGTAGATGATTGTAGTAAACAGTTCTGACACTCGGAACATCTCGGTGAATATTTCAGTAAAAAGCGCTCTCGTGAACATAATCCGAGACACCAAGTTCAAACATCACACAGTTAAGTTGGATCACACACACATACACACAAGAAAATAATAAAATAAAGTTTTTTCCACCAGGTGGTGATGTAGAGCAGAAGATACATTTTTATTTGTTCACTAGGTTTAATTTAAAAGACAAATTATACCAGGTGATATATCGAGGTGATGTGTGTGAGAATCGGTGGTGTGGTGGTCAAAGTGATGCCTCTCAGTGCAGTGGTTGCTGGTTCAAACCTGGCTCATTACAGCACCTGAGACAGGTGAGTGGATGAGTGCGAAGCCTGACAGTTTGATGTGGAAGCTTGGTGCTAAAAAAATGCCAGAAAATAGTGAACTGATACTTTTATTCTGAAAAAACATGACAAACATTTTTCCTTTAGCTTTGGAACCATTGTTCTGCTCTGACTCCGGGGCGCAGCTACCTGGTGTTTAGTGCCAAAAACATTAGCATGTTACTCAGACAGTGATTTTGTTTGTGTTTTTGATTGTATGTGTATCTTCATACAAAAACATCTGTCCAACCAGCTGTTAGTAATAGCAAATGTGCCATCCATAAATATATAACGCATGGGACGGTAATTAACACGATACAGATTAGCTGTAAAGACCAGAAGGCGCTGTATCAGAGCGTTGTAAAATAAATTTAAACTAAAATCTAAAGTAAAATGTCTTTTGGTTGCATTGGCAAATGAAAATTTTAATAACTCAATAAACACAAATAAATGTTGAAAAAGTATAAATAGTAATATGACATTTTCAAATTGTTAAGGAAATTGTTGTTTTATTGATTGAACATTTTAACTAATTGCAAAAGCTAAATTTGATATAAAGGCTACTGATAATAACATATTTGAAAAGTATGTATATTTTTGAGTTTTGGTGGATTTTCTGTGTTTAACACTGGCAATAGTTTGATCATTTTAGCTTACTGTAGCCGTGTCTTCTTCAGTGTGAACACTGACTTACAATATTGCACTACAGCGCCACACTGGTTAACCCGCGCTATTGCAGCCTGTACATTAGGTATAAAGTGAAACGAAAATTTGAAAATACAAAAAATATTTGCTGATTTTTTTGTAGTTTATGTTGTTGATAAATGTCGAAAAATAATCCATTCAGCTGCGGTGGACATGTTAGAAAATGTTAAGTAAACACAACAAATAGAAAACCTTTTTTTACAGATTGTCCCACAGTTTTATTCTCTACAAATAAGAGAAATCAACGAAACAAACACTTTAGTTTGTCATAAATATCTAAATCTTCTTTAAAAATCTCAGAAATGAATTGACATTTTCTTTAGGGAAAAAAATATTTACACATAAAGCTGCCACGCAGGATGTTTAAAAAGATATGCCCGTTACATGATTTACACACAGATGGCAAAACACGCATGTACACTCACATAAAAACATGAAACAATGATGTCTGATCAGACATGAGACGGTGTTAAGCGCCAGGATCTGTTCTGAAAAATCACATCCTTTAACAAAACATTTCCACGTTCGAGTGCTTTATAAGGACGTTTAGGCAGATCGCACACACACCATCACACACATCATCCTGAATTATTAAAGTCTTACAAAGTCCAGGTTCAGACAGGAAAACTGACCAAAAAGCATCAGATAAATATATCAATAGTTATGTAAACTGATCTGTATGTGATTTTTTTTTTTGTCTTAAATAAATCAGAGAGGGTGTAGACGCCATCCCAACAGATTATGGTTAATGACGCGACACTACACAAAAATGACCACTAGGTGGCAGCGTAGTGATGTCGATCCATCAGCGAAGCGTCTCGTTTTAAACGTTTACTTTAGGATGTATTCGTGTTGTCTGATCAGGATAATTTAATAAAATGTTTTAAATTCATTTTCACTGTCCACCAAATTTATCTTTAGATTAATTCGAATGAAAGCCAATCACACCCGTTCACACAGGCTCCTAAAACTCGTATTTTTAGCAATTCCTTGTTATAGACCCTGACTTGTCTTCTGAACAGACACAAGTCCTGTCCTCGATAACATCCATAATATTTTCAGTATTTTCTCGTCAGTGTTTTTTTTTACAAGAGCATACAAAAGGTTGTGTGACGTTTCGGTCAAATTTATCACTGCACCTGATCGCTTATGAGCAAACCACTCATGCACAGGGAAAACATTCCACCTCCTGGTTTCCATCATAAATGCACAAACACAAAGCTGCAACATTTCCTGTTGATCATAATGTAAATGGAACAAATATTTACATACATAAATAAATAGCATGCCCACAAGAATCGGTAAAGTAGGACTGTCTTGTAGCGCCTGTGATTTTTTTTTTGTTTTTTTTACAGCCTTGCTTGAACCAGGTCTGAATTCTATCTGATCATTCTTTATCCACATGCATTAAAATGAGGAGAAAAGCCAGAGGTTAGTCAAGATCCCTCATGTTATATCCAGGTGGTTTAACTGCTCAGACGTGCGACGGCGGAGCCGATTTGTGGTAGGATCCGGGCGGTGCCGATCCGGCTCGGGCGGTTAGTGCCGTGCTTGCTTCACTGTACATAGAGGAAGCTGAGGCAGGCAGCTTTCTGGCCCTGCAAAGGAAACAACGCGATGCAAACCTCCGCCATGACTCCACTGTCTTTCCTGACCAGATCCATACACCAGAGGTGATGCCCACCACCAAGCACATGAAGTATTTGAGCATAAAGACGGCGTATTCAGGCCCCAGTCCGAGCTGCTGGCGTTCGGTGGGACAGGTACAAGCCAGAGCTTGCTCCCAGACGGGCCGATAGTGCTGCTCATAGACTAAACAGGCCACCACGATGGTAGCAGGCACGGTGTAGAGCACGGTAAAGAGGCCTATACGAATCATCAGCTTTTCCAGTTTGTCCGTCTTGGTGCCCCCTTGTTTGATGACACTGCGGATGCGAAAGAGTGACACAAAACCAGCCAGCAGGAAAATTGACCCGGAAAAGAGGTAGACTACTAGAGGCGCCAGCACGAAGCCTCGCAAGCTCTCCAGACTTTGGTTACCCACATAGCAGATTCCAGCAACAGGGTCTCCATCTACAGAGCTGAGGGCCAGGACAGCGATAGACTTGACACTGGGCACCAGCCATGCCGCCAGGTGAAAGTACTGAGAGTAGCCAGCGATGGCTTCATTTCCCCATTTCATCCCTGCAGCCAGGAACCAGGTAAATGACAGCACCACCCACCAGATGGAGCTGGCCATTCCGAAGAAGTAAACGAGCAGGAAGACCAGCGTGCACAGGGCTGGACCTGTGGTGTCGTACAGGATGTGCTGATGGTCGCCAGAACCACCGCATGCCACCTGTTTGTGACCTGCCAGCAAGCGCACAATGTAGCCCAGCGACACAAAAAGGTAGCAGGCAGCCAGGAAAATTATGGGCCGCTCCGGGTACTTAAATCGCTCCATGTCGATAAGGAATGTAGCCACTGTGGTAAGGGTGGAGATAAAACACAGTACGGACCACAAACCGATCCAGAAGGTTGTGAAAGCGTGTTCGTCTTGTGAAAAATAAGGCTGGTGGCAAGGAAGAGCACAGTTGGGCAGAGATCCCGTGTAAACGTGGTTGTATAATGGATGGGCCTCTTTCTTGATAGGGACCAGCGGCTCACGGCAGCGGCACTCACGGTCACACTTTTGAGGCGTGCCAGATTTAGCGGTGGCACGGTGCCTGTTTGAGCCCTTGGGTGTGGGTTTGGGAAACGAGGGCGACAGTGTGGTGGTCTCACTGTTGTTCTGGTCCATGCACAGCCGGTCCGGGTCACCCAGAACGGGCAGCTGCTCGCAGCTCATACGCTCAGGCCATTCAAACCCATACTGAATCATTAGAGGTGAACAGCCCCTCTTGGCCCTCTCACAGACCGAGCGGCACGGTGGGAGAGGCTTTTTGTAGTCTGGGAGACAGATGGGGGTGTACATGCTGCAAAGAAAAAACAACAAA
>VCAZ01000081.1:1081012-1186012 GCA_005784505.1 Bagarius yarrelli
CCTCACCTATAACTGTAGATATCACTGGCATTGTGTCTAAAAGTGCACTGCGGAGAGAGGTGTAAATTGCTGCTGGACACTGCCTAGGTCAGAGAGCTCAGAAACATCTGAGCATAGGAAGGACCATTTGCAATTCTCTCCATTTCACTGCCTTAAATACTTAGGACCAACACCAAAAATCAAGACTCCACTTTCTTTCAGGGCAGAGGCTGGTTGATCAACATTATCGGTTGATCTTGATCCTCTCAGCAAACTGAGAATATTAGGAACCCCCTGTTGATGTCTACTGCCAGCAGAATCAGTGAGAGACATTTTCTCTCCACATATTAGAGCTGACCCTGTTGTGGACATGCCTTCCACCTTTGTGCTTTACAGTTTTTAATGGCATTGAGGATTTCATCTCTGGTTGAATAGGATTCAGATAGAAATGTACCACACGCATTTGTAACTGTACTGCACTATTGACAACGGTCCATGCTGTCCTCAAAATTAAAATTTTCCACTAGTCTTAGTACAAAGTCAATCATAGCAGGAAATCCATTCCTAGGACCATCCGATCCATCCAGCAGGAACACACATCCTTTCTGGAAACCTCATAATCAACTAAAAACAAAACAAATCATTCAACAAGAAGATCTTTTGTCAAATGCATCAATTTAAAAAAGCAGTCCAATAGAGACCTTTGGGGAGACCGTTTTCATGTTTTCCCACCAATTTTAAATATGTTCATAAACATACACAATTTAGTAAAAAGCATATTAATGTTAATCAATGAATTATGTGCCTTCAGGCGGTCATACCAGGAGAAGCTGGTGAGGGTTTGATCATAGAAACTGCCACACATCTAAGAATTTAGAAGTTGCTCTTGTATGTCTGGAAACTTTGTGAAATCTGACACAGTCAAAGCATAACTGGGGTCAAAGGAAATTCTCTCAAGTTCACTGTTGTCAGAGTCCATTGAGCCGATTCCGAAAATCAAGATCCCCAAATTTTTTAGAATTGAAGCTGGGATATCAATATTGTCATTTGATCTTCCGCCACTCATCAGAATCAGCATTTGTGGGACGCCCTCGAGTCGTCTACTGCCTGAGGAGGCGGTAAAAACATTGTCTCTGACATACTGTAGTGCTGCCCCAATGTTTAAGGGCATTCCTCCTTTGGTGCCTCAACTTTTGACTGCTCCACAATGTCCTCTTTTGTTGTGTATGTATTTAGATAGAAATGGATATAGGCATCTCTGCTGAACTGGACTACAGAAACATGGTCTTTGTTTTTGCCTATGTTCAACCTCTCCACCAGTCGTTGAACAAAGTCTCTCGTTGCCGGAAACCCGTTTCTATTGCTGTTTGATCCATCCAGGAGAAAAACAATGTCTCTCCTTGGTACATGAGACTCAACTATGGATAATAAAATTAAAAAAATACAAAACATTGACAACAAGGTCACAACAGACTTCTAGAGCAAAGCAAGATTTTTCTGAATGCTCTACGCTTCTATAGACATTTAGGATAACTTTGGGAAAAATCACTGCAAAATGAGCTTACCTATGGTTGTTGGAAAGATACTTGTTGTTCCTGTAAGTGAAGAGGTAATGACAGACAAAAGCTGCTCTTGTACATTGGGGAGGTAAGTAAAGTCTTGCCACTGAGAGTGTAAAATTAGGATCACTTGAGATATTCTGCAATTCACTGCTATCTGAGTCTCCTGATCCCACAGAAAAGATCAAGACACCAGTCTCTCTTAAAGAAGTTGATGGAACCTCAACGCTATCAAATGACCGTCCACCACTCAACAGAATCAGTACCTGAGGAACTCCCTGTAAACGTCTGCTTCCAGAGGCTGTAATAAAAATGTTGTCCCTTACGTACTGAAGGGCCATTCCTGTGTTGAGAGGTCTCCCCCCTTTGTGCCTCAGACCTCTTACATTGTTAAGAACGCTCTCCTTTGTTGTGTATGTGTTGAGATAAAAATGAACATCTGGATCTCTGCTGAATTGGACTACTGAGACATGGTCTCTCTCCTCTGACACATTTAATCTTCCCACTACGTTTTGGATGAAATCACGCATAGCCGGGAAATAATTCTTAGTACCATCTGATCCATCCAGGAGGAATACGACATCTTTCCGGTCAAATCTTTGATCAGCTAAAAGGTTAATACAGAAACTGCCATATTCACTTTTCTTCACCAAGTTAGAAACAGTAACATACATCCAATTCCCTATCTGTATTACGCACAAGTTAATTGAACAGATTTGTCTTAAGTTATTCATTTTTAACAAATTTGACAACACACCATGGTGGACCATTTAAGGCTGCTGAGACCTGACTGCAAGCACCACAGAACAACTACATTTGGCAAGAATTGAAAAAATACCTACTAAGATCTAAGCCACATAATAATGCTCGTATAAAAAAACTGCCATAATATAAACAATAATTAAAAAGTTTTTAAACCATAAAAATTAACATGTACACTGAGTCTAGATAAAACAGTAACTAATTTAAAAAAAATTATATAATTTGGTGGAATTTCAAAACTCTTTGTGCAGTCGGTTTGATCGTTGCCATTAAAATATACCTCACCTATAACTGTAGGGATCACTGGCATTGTGTCTAAAAGTGCACTGCGGAGAGAGGTGTAAAATTGCTGCTGGACACTGCCTAGGTCAGAGAGCTCAGAAACAGTCCTGAGCATAGAAGGCCCATTTGCAATTCTCTCCATTTCACTGCTTAAATTCTTGGGACCAACACCAAAAATCAAGACTCCACTTTCTTTCAGGGCAGAGGCTGGTTGATCAACATTATCGGTTTGATCTTGATCCTCTCAGCAAATGAGAATATTAGGAATTCCCTGTTGATGTCTACTGCCAGCAGAATCAGTGAAGACATTTTTCTCTCACATATTGGAGAGCTGACCCTGTGTGGACATGCCTTCCACCTTTGTGCTTTACAGTTTTAATGGCATTGAGGATTTCATCTCTGGTTGAATAGGTATTCAGATAGAAATGTACCACAGCATTTGTACTGTACTGCACTATTGCAACACGGTCCCATGCTGTCCTCAAAATTAAAATTTTCCACTAGTCTTAGTAACAAAGTCAATCATAGCAGGAAATCCATTCCTAGGAACCATCCGATCCATCCAGCAGGAACACAACATCCTTTCTGGAACCTCATAATCAACTAAAAACAAAACAAATCATATCAACAAGAAGATCTTTTGGTCAAATGCATCAATTTAAAAAAGCAGTCCAATAGAGACCTTTGGGGAGACCGTTTTCATGTTTTCCCACCAATTTTAAATATGTTCATAAACATACACAATTTAGTAAAAAGCATATTAATGTTAATCAATGAATTTGTGCCTTCAGGCGGTCATACCAGAGAAGCTGGTGAGGGTTTGATCATAGGAACTGCCACAGCATCTAAGAATTAGAAGTTGCTCTTGTATGTCTGGAAACTTTGTGAAATCTGACACAGTCAAAGCATAACTGGGGTCAAAGGAAATTCTCTCAAGTTCACTGTTGTCAGAGTCCATTGAGCCGATTCCGAAAATCAAGATCCCCAAATTTTTTAGAATTGAAGCTGGGATATCAATATTGTCATTTGATCTTCCGCCACTCATCAGAATCAGCATCTGTGGGACGCCCTCGAGTCGTCTACTACCTGAGGAGGCGGTAAAACATTGTCTCTGACATACTGTAGTGCTGCCCCAATGTTTAAGGGCATTCCTCCTTTGTGCCTCAAACTTTTGACTGCTCCAACAATGTCCTCTTTTGTTGTGTATGTATTAAAGATAGAAATGGATATAGCATCTCTGCTGAACTGGACTACAGAAACATGGTCTTTGTTTTTGCCTATGTTCAACCTCTCCACCAGTCGTTGAACAAAGTCTCTCGTTGCCGGAAACCCGTTTCTATTGCTGGTCTGATCCATCCAGGAGAAAAACAATGTCTCTCCTTGGTACATGAGACTCAACTATGGATAATAAAATTTAGAAAATACAAAACATTGACAACAAGGTCACAAACAGACTTCTTGAGCTAAGCAAGATTTTTCTGAGTGCTCAACGCTTCTATAGACATTAGAATAACTTTGGAAAAAAATCACTGCAAAATGAGCTTACCTATGGTTGTTGGAAAGATACTTGTTGTTCCTGTAAGTGAAGAGGTAATGACAGACAAAAGCTGCTCTTGTACATTGGGGAGGTAAGTAAAGTCTGCCACTGAGAGTGTAAAATTAGGATCACTTGAGATTTTCTGCAATTCACTGCTATCTGAGTCTCCTGATCCCACAGAAAGATCAAGACACCAGTCTCTCTTAAAGAAGTGGATGGAACCTCAACGTTATCAAATGACCGTCCACCACTCAACAGAATCAGTACCTGAGGAACTCCCTGTAAACGTCTGCTTCCAGAGGCTGTAATAAAAATGTTGTCCCTTACGTACTGAAGGGCCATTCCTGTGTTGAGAGGTCTCCCCCCTTTGTGACTTAGACCTCTTACATTGTTAAGAACGCTCTCCTTTGTTGTGTATGTGTTGAGATAAAAATGAACATCTGGATCTCTGCTGAATTGGACTACTGAGACATGGTCTCTCTCCTCTGACACATTTAATCTTCCCACTAACGTTTTGGATGAAATCACGCATAGCCGGGAAATAATTCTTAGTACCATCTGATCCATCCAGGAGGAATACGACATCTTTCCGGTCAAATCTTTGATCAGCTACAAAAGGTTAAATATCAGAAACTGCCATATTCACTTTTCTTCACCAAGTTAGAAACAGTAACATACATCCAATTCCCTATCTGTATTACGCACAAGTTAATTGAACAGATTTGTCTTAAGTTATTCATTTTTAACAAATTTGACAACACACCATCGTGACCATTTAAGGCTGCTGAGACCTGACTGCAAGCACCACAGAAACAACTACATTTTGGCAAGAATTGAAAAAATACCTACTAAGATCTAAGCCACCAATAATAAATGCTCGTATAAAAAAACTGCCATAATATAAACAATAATTAAAAAGTTTTAAACCATAAAAATTAACATGTACACTGAGTCTAGATTAAAAACAGTACTAATTTTAAAAAATTTATATAATTTGGTGGAATTTCAAAACTCTTTGTGCAGTCGGTTTGATCGTTGCCATTAAAATATACCTTACCTCTAACTGTAGGGATCACTGGCATTGTGTCTAAAAGTGCACTGCGGAGAGAGGTGTAAAATTGCTGCTGGACACTGCCTAGGTCAGAGAGCTCAGAAACAGTCTGAGCATAGGAAGGCCCATTTGCAATTCTCTCCATTTCACTGCTTAAATTCTTGGGACCAACACCAAAAATCAAGACTCCACTTTCTTTCAGGGCAGAGGCTGGTTGATCAACATTATCGGTTGATCTTGATCCTCTCAGCAAAATGAGAATATTAGGAACCCCCTGTTGATGTCTACTGCCAGCAGAATCAGTGAAGACATTTTCTCTCACATATTGGAGAGCTGACCCTGTGTTGACATGCCTTCCACCTTTGTGCTTTACAGTTTTAATGGCATTGAGGATTTCATCTCTGGTTGAATAGGTATTCAGATAGAAATGTACCACAGCATTTGTACTGTACTGCACTATTGCAACACGGTCCATGCTGTCCTCAAAATTAAAATTTTCCACTAGTCTTAGTACAAAGTCAATCATAGCAGGAAATCCATTCCTAGAACCATCCGATCCATCCAGCAGGAACACAACATCCTTTCTGGAAACCTCATAATCAACTAAAAACAAAACAAATCATATCAACAAGAAGATCTTTTGGTCAAATGCATCAATTTAAAAAAGCAGTCCAATAGAGACCTTTGGGGAGACCGTTTTCATGTTTTCCCACCAATTTTAAATATGTTCATAAACATACACAATTTAGTAAAAGCATATTAATGTTAATCAATGAATTATGTGCCTTCAGGCGGTCATACCAGGAGAAGCTGGTGAGGGTTTGATCATAGGAACTGCCACAGCATCTAAAGAATTTAGAAGTTGCTCTTGTATGTCTGGAAACTTTGTGAAATCTGACACAGTCAAAGCATAACTGGGGTCAAAGGAAATTCTCTCAAGTTCACTGTTGTCAGAGTCCATTGAGCCGATTCCGAAAATCAAGATCCCCAAATTTTTTAGAATTGAAGCTGGGATATCAATATTGTCATTTGATCTTCCGCCACTCATCAGAATCAGCATCTGTGGGACGCCCTCGAGTCGTCTACTACCCGAGGAGGCGGTAAAAACATTGTCTCTGACATACTGTAGTGCTGCCCCAATGTTTAAGGGCATTCCTCCTTTGTGCCTCAAACTTTT
Source organism: Bagarius yarrelli (assembly GCA_005784505.1). Classification (NCBI taxonomy): domain Eukaryota; kingdom Metazoa; phylum Chordata; class Actinopteri; order Siluriformes; family Sisoridae; genus Bagarius; species Bagarius yarrelli. The sequence continues at coordinate 1,087,360 of VCAZ01000081.1, forward strand.
GACTGCTCCAACAATGTCCTCTTTTGTTGTGTATGTATTAAGATAGAAATGGATATAGGCATCTCTGCTGAACTGGACTACAGAAACATGGTCTTTGTTTTTGCCTATGGTCAACCTCTCCACCAGTCGTTGAACAAAGTCTCTCGTTGCCGGAAACCCGTTTCTACTGCTGTCTGATCCATCCAGGAGAAAAACAATGTCTCTCCTTGGTACATGAGACTCAACTATGGATAATAAAATTTAGAAAATACAAAACATTGACAACAAGGTCACAACAGACTTCTTGAGCTAAGCAAGATTTTTCTGAGTGCTCAACGCTTCTATAGACATTTAGAATAACTTTGGAAAAAAATCACTGCAAAATGAGCTTACCTATGGTTGTTGGAAAGATACTTGTTGTTCCTGTAAGTGAAGAGGTAATGACAGACAAAAGCTGCTCTTGTACATTGGGGAGGTAAGTAAAGTCTGCCACTGAGAGTGTAAAATTAGGATCACTTGAGATTTTCTGCAATTCATTGCTATCTGAGTCTCCTGATCCCACAGAAAAGATCAAGACACCAGTCTCTCTTAAAGAAGTGGATGGAACCTCAACGTTATCAAATGACCGTCCACCACTCAACAGAATCAGTACCTGAGGAACTCCCTGTAAACGTCTGCTTCCAGAGGCTGTAATAAAATGTTGTCCCTTACGTACTGAAGGGCCATTCCTGTGTTGAGAGGTCTCCCCCCTTTGTGACTTAGACCTCTTACATTGTTAAGAACGCTCTCCTTTGTTTGTGTATGTGTTGAGATAAAAATGAACATCTGGATCTCTGCTGAATTGGACTACTGAGACATTGGTCTCTCTCCTCTGACACATTTAATCTTCCCACTACGTTTTGGATGAAATCACGCATAGCCGGGAAATAATTCTTAGTACCATCTGATCCATCCAGGAGGAATACGACATCTTTCCGGTTCAAATCTTTGATCAGCTACAAAAGGTTAAATATCAGGAAACTGCCATATTCACTTTTTTCTTCACCAAGTTAGAAACAGTAAACATACATCCAATTCCCTATCTGTATTACGCACAAGTTAATTGAACAGATTTGTCTTAAGTTATTCATTTTTAACAAATTTGACAACACACCATGGTGACCATTTAAGGCTGCTGAGACCTGACTGCAAGCACCACAGAACAACTACATTTTTGGCAAGAATTGAAAAATACCTACTAAGATCTAAGCCACCAATATATAAATGCTCGTATAAAAAACTGCCATAATATAAACAATAATTAAAAGTTTTAAACCATAAAAATTAACATGTACACTGAGTCTAGATAAAAACAGTACTAATTTTAAAAAAATTATATAATTTGGTGGAATTTCAAAACTCTTTGTGCAGTCGGTTTGATCGTTGCCATTAAAATATACCTTACCTCTAACTGTAGGGATCACTGGCATTGTGTCTAAAAGTGCACTGCGGAGAGAGGTGTAAAATTGCTGCTGGACACTGCCTAGGTCAGAGAGCTCAGAAACAGTCTGAGCATAGGAAGGCCCATTTGCAATTCTCTCCATTTCACTGCTTAAATTCTTGGGACCAACACCAAAAATCAAGACTCCACTTTCTTTCAGGGCAGAGGCTGGTTGATCAACATTATCGGTTGATCTTGATCCTCTCAGCAAAATGAGAATATTAGGAACCCCCTGTTGATGTCTACTGCCAGCAGAATCAGTGAAGACATTTTTCTCTCACATATTGGAGAGCTGACCCTGTGTTGACATGCCTTCCACCTTTGTGCTTTACAGTTTTAATGGCATTGAGGATTTCATCTCTGGTTGAATAGGTATTCAGATAGAAATGTAACCACAGCATTTGTACTGTACTGCACTATTGCAACACGGTCCATGCTGTCCTCAAAATTAAAATTTTCCACTAGTCTTAGTACAAAGTCAATCATAGCAGGAAATCCATTCCTAGAACCATCCGATCCATCCAGCAGGAACACAACATCCTTTCTGGAAACCTCATAATCAACTAAAAACAAAACAAATCATATCAACAAGAAGATCTTTTGGTCAAATGCATCAATTTAAAAAAGCAGTCCAATAGAGACCTTGGGGAGACCGTTTTCATGTTTTCCCACCAATTTTAAATATGTTCATAAACATACACAATTTAGTAAAAGCATATTAATGTTAATCAATGAATTATGTGCCTTCAGGCGGTCATACCAGGAGAAGCTGGTGAGGGTTTGATCATAGGAACTGCCACAGCATCTAAAGAATTTAGAAGTTGCTCTTGTATGTCTGGAAACTTTGTGAAATCTGACACAGTCAAAGCATAACTGGGGTCAAAGGAAATTCTCTCTCAAGTTTCACTGTTGTCAGAGTCCATTGAGCCGATTCCGAAAATCAAGATCCCCAAATTTTTTAGAATTGAAGCTGGGATATCAATATTGTCATTTGATCTTCCGCCACTCATCAGAATCAGCATCTGTGGGACGCCCTCGAGTCGTCTACTACCCGAGGAGGCGGTAAAAACATTGTCTCTGACATACTGTAGTGCTGCCCCAATGTTTAAGGGCATTCCTCCTTTGTGCCTCAAACTTTTGACTGCTCCAACAATGTCCTCTTTTGTTGTGTATGTATTAAGATAGAAATGGATATAGGCATCTCTGCTGAACTGGACTACAGAAACATGGTCTTTGTTTTTGCCTATGTTCAACCTCTCCACCAGTCGTTGAACAAAGTCTCTCGTTGCCGGAAACCCGTTTCTACTGCTGTCTGATCCATCCAGGAGAAAAACAATGTCTCTCCTTGGTACATGAGACTCAACTATGGATGATGAAATTTAGAAAATACAAAACATTGACAACAAGGTCACAACAGACTTCTTGAGCTAAGCAAGATTTTTCTGAGTGCTCAACGCTTCTATAGACATTTAGAATAACTTTGGAAAAAAATCACTGCAAAATGAGCTTACCTATGGTTGTTGGAAAGATACTTGTTGTTCCTGTAAGTGAAGAGGTAATGACAGACAAAAGCTGCTCTTGTACATTGGGGAGGTAAGTAAAGTCTGCCACTGAGAGTGTAAAATTAGGATCACTTGAGATTTTCTGCAATTCATTGCTATCTGAGTCTCCTGATCCCACAGAAAAGATCAAGACACCAGTCTCTCTTAAAGAAGTGGATGGAACCTCAACGTTATCAAATGACCGTCCACCACTCAACAGAATCAGTACCTGAGGAACTCCCTGTAAACGTCTGCTTCCAGAGGCTGTAATAAAAATGTTGTCCCTTACGTACTGAAGGGCCATTCCTGTGTTGAGAGGTCTCCCCCCTTTGTGACTTAGACCTCTTACATTGTTAAGAACGCTCTCCTTTGTTGTGTATGTGTGTTGAGATAAAAATGAACATCTGGATCTCTGCTGAATTGGACTACTGAGACATGGTTCTCTCTCCTCTGACACATTTAATCTTCCCACTACGTTTTGGATGAAATCACGCATAGCCGGGAAATAATTCTTAGTACCATCTGATCCATCCAGGAGGAATACGACATCTTTCCGGTCAAATCTTTGATCAGCTACAAAAGGTTAAATATCAGAAACTGCCATATTCACTTTTCTTCACCAAGTTTAGAAACAGTAACATACATCCAATTCCCTATCTGTATTACGCACAAGTTAATTGAACAGATTTGTCTTAAGTTATTCATTTTTAACAAATTTGACAACACACCATGGTGACCATTTAAGGCTGCTGAGACCTGACTGCAAGCACCACAGAACAACTACATTTTGGCAAGAATTGAAAAAATACCTACTAAGATCTAAGCCACCAATAATAAATGCTCGTATAAAAAAAACTGCCCATAATATAAACAATAATTAAAAAGTTTTAAACCATAAAAATTAACATGTACACTGAGTCTAGATAAAAACAGTACTAATTTAAAAAATTATATAATTTGGTGGAATTTCAAAAACTCTTTGTGCAGTCGGTTTGATCGTTGCCATTAAAATATACCTTACCTCTAACTGTAGGGATATCACTGGCATTGTGTCTAAAAGTGCACTGCGGAGAGAGGTGTAAAATTGCTGCTGGACACTGCCTAGGTCAGAGAGCTCAGAAACAGTCTGAGCATAGGAAGGCCCATTTGCAATTCTCTCCATTTCTTTTCACTGCTTAAATTCTTGGGACCAACACCAAAAATCAAGACTCCACTTTCTTTCAGGGCAGAGGCTGGTTGATCAACATTATCGGTTGATCTTGATCCTCTCAGCAAAATGAGAATATTAGGAATTCCCTGTTGATGTCTACTGCCAGCAGAATCAGTGAAGACATTTTCTCTCACATATTGGAGAGCTGACCCTGTGTTGACATGCCTTCCACCTTTGTGCTTTACAGTTTTAATGGCATTGAGGATTTCATCTCTGGTTGAATAGGTATTCAGATAGAAATGTACCACAGCATTTGTACTGTACTGCACTATTGCAACACGGTCCATGCTGTCCTCAAAATTAAAATTTTCCACTAGTCTTAGTACAAAGTCAATCATAGCAGGAAATCCATTCCTAGAACCATCCGATCCATCCAGCAGGAACACAACATCCTTTCTGGAAACCTCATAATCAACTAAAAACAAAACAAATCATATCAACAAGAAGATCTTTTGGTCAAATGCATCAATTTAAAAAAAGCAGTCCAATAGAGACCTTTGGGGAGACGGAGGACCGTTTTCATGTTTTCCCACCAATTTTAAATATGTTCATAAACATACACAATTTAGTAAAAGCATATTAATGTTAATCAATGAATTATGTGCCTTCAGGCGGTCATACCAGGAGAAGCTGGTGAGGGTTTGATCATAGGAACTGCCACAGCATCTAAAGAATTTAGAAGTTGCTCTTGTATGTCTGGAAACTTTGTGAAATCTGACACAGTCAAAGCATAAAACTGGGGTCAAAGGAAATTCTCTCAAGTTCACTGTTGTCAGAGTCCATTGAGCCGATTCCGAAAATCAAGATCCCCAAATTTTTTAGAATTGAAGCTGGGATATCAATATTGTCATTTGATCTTCCGCCACTCATCAGAATCAGCATCTGTGGGACGCCCTCGAGTCGTCTACTACCCGAGGAGGCGGTAATTAAAAACATTGTCTCTGACATACTGTAGTGCTGCCCCAATGTTTAAGGGCATTCCTCCTTTGTGCCTCAAAACTTTTGACTGCTCCAACAATGTCCTCTTTTGTTGTGTATGTATTAAGATAGAAATGGATATAGGCATCTCTGCTGAACTGGACTACAGAAACATGGTCTTTGTTTTTGCCTATGGTCAACCTCTCCACCAGTCGTTGAACAAAGTCTCTCGTTGCCGGAAACCCGTTTCTACTGCTGTCTGATCCATCCAGGAGAAAAACAATGTCTCTCCTTGGTACATGAGACTCAACTATGGATGATAAAATTTAGAAAATACAAAACATTGACAACAAGGTCACAACAGACTTCTTGAGCTAAGCAAGATTTTTCTGAAGTGCTCAAACGCTTCTATAGACATTTAGAATAACTTTGGAAAAAAATCACTGCAAAATGAGCTTACCTATGGTTGTTGGAAAGATACTTGTTGTTCCTGTAAGTGAAGAGGTAATGACAGACAAAAGCTGCTCTTGTACATTGGGGAGGTAAGTAAAGTCTGCCACTGAGAGTGTAAAATTAGGATCACTTGAGATTTTTTCTGCAATTCATTGCTATCTGAGTCTCCTGATCCCACAGAAAAGATCAAGACACCAGTCTCTCTTAAAGAAGTGGATGGAACCTCAACGTTATCAAATGACCGTCCACCACTCAACAGAATCAGTACCTGAGGAACTCCCTGTAAACGTCTGCTTCCAGAGGCTGTAATAAAAATGTTGTCCCTTACGTACTGAAGGGCCATTCCTGTGTTGAGAGGTCTCCCCCCTTTGTGACTTAGACCTCTTACATTGTTAAGAACGCTCTCCTTTGTTGTGTATGTGTTGAGATAAAAATGAACATCTGGATCTCTGCTGAATTGGACTACTGAGACATGGTCTCTCTCCTCTGACACATTTAATCTTCCCACTACGTTTTGGATGAAATCACGCATAGCCGGGAAATAATTCTTAGTACCATCTGATCCATCCAGGAGGAATACGACATCTTTCCGGTCAAATCTTTGATCAGCTACAAAAGGTTAAATATCAGAAACTGCCATATTCACTTTTCTTCACCAAGTTAGAAACAGTAACATACATCCAATTCCCTATCTGTATTACGCACAAGTTAACTGAACAGATTTGTCTTAAGTTATTCATTTTTTAACAAATTTGACAACACACCATGGTGACCATTTAAGGCTGCTGAGACCTGACTGCAAGCACCACAGAACAACTACATTTTGGCAAGAATTGAAAAAATACCTACTAAGATCTAAAGCCACCAATAATAAATGCTCGTATAAAAAAACTGCCATAATATAAACAATAATTAAAAAGTTTTAAACCATAAAAATTAACATGTACACTGAGTCTAGATAAAAACAGTACTAATTTAAAAAAATTATATAATTTGGTGGAATTTCAAAACTCTTTGTGCAGTCGGTTTGATCGTTGCCATTAAAATATACCTTACCTCTAACTGTAGGGATCATCACTGGCATTGTGTCTAAAAGTGCACTGCGGAGAGAGGTGTAAAATTGCTGCTGGACACTGCCTAGGTCAGAGAGCTCAGAAACAGTCTGAGCATAGGAAGGCCCATTTGCAATTCTCTCCATTTCACTGCTTAAATTCTTGGGACCAACACCAAAAATCAAGACTCCACTTTCTTTCAGGGCAGAGGCTGGTTGATCAACATTATCGGTTGATCTTGATCCTCTCAGCAAAATGAGAATATTAGGAACCCCCTGTTGATGTCTACTGCCAGCAGAATCAGTGAAGACATTTTCTCTCACATATTGGAGAGCTGACCCTGTGTGGACATGCCTTCCACCTTTGTGCTTTACAGTTTTAATGGCATTGAGGATTTCATCTCTGGTTGAATAGGTATTCAGATAGAAATGTACCACAGCATTTGTACTGTACTGCACTATTGCAACACGGTCCATGCTGTCCTCAAAATTAAAATTTTCCACTAGTCTTAGTACAAAGTCAATCATAGCAGGAAATCCATTCCTAGAACCATCCGATCCATCCAGCAGGAACACAACATCCTTTCTGGAAACCTCATAATCAACTAAAAACAAAACAAATCATATCAACAAGAAGATCTTTTGGTCAAATGCATCAATTTAAAAAAGCAGTCCAATAGAGACCTTTGGGGGAGACCGTTTTTCATGTTTTTCCCACCAATTTTAAATATGTTCATAAACATACACAATTTAGTAAAAGCATATTAATGTTAATCAATGAATTATGTGCCTTCAGGCGGTCATACCAGGAGAAGCTGGTGAGGGTTTGATCATAGGAACTGCCACAGCATCTAAAGAATTTAGAAGTTGCTCTTGTATGTCTGGAAACTTTGTGAAATCTGACACAGTCAAAGCATAACTGGGGTCAAAGGAAATTCTCTCAAGTTCACTGTTGTCAGAGTCCATTGAGCCGATTCCGAAAATCAAGATCCCCAAATTTTTTAGAATTGAAGCTGGGATATCAATATTGTCATTTGATCTTCCGCCACTCATCAGAATCAGCATCTGTGGGACGCCCTCGAGTCGTCTACTACACCCGAGGAGGCGGTATTTAAAAACATTGTCTCTGACATACTGTAGTGCTGCCCCAATGTTTAAGGGCATTCCTCCTTTGTGCCTCAAACTTTTGACTGCTCCAACAATGTCCTCTTTTGTTGTGTATGTATTAAGATAGAAATGGATATAGGCATCTCTGCTGAACTGGACTACAGAAACATGGTCTTTGTTTTTGCCTATGTTCAACCTCTCCACCAGGCGTTGAACAAAGTCTCTCGTTGCCGGAAACCCGTTTCTATTGCTGTTTGATCCATCCAGGAGAAAAACAATGTCTCTCCTTGGTACATGAGACTCAACTATGGATGATGAAATTTAGAAAATACAAAACATTGACAACAAGGTCACAACAGACTTCTTGAGCTAAGCAAGATTTTTCTGAGTGCTCAACGCTTCTATAGACATTTAGAATAACTTTGGAAAAAAATCACTGCAAAATGAGCTTACCTATGGTTGTTGGAAAGATACTTGTTGTTCCTGTAAGTGAAGAGGTAATGACAGACAAAAGCTGCTCTTGTACATTGGGGAGGTAAGTAAAGTCTGCCACTGAGAGTGTAAAATTAGGATCACTTGAGATTTTCTGCAATTCACTGCTATCTGAGTCTCCTGATCCCACAGAAAAGATCAAGACACCAGTCTCTCTTAAAGAAGTGGATGGAACCTCAACGTTATCAAATGACCGTCCACCACTCAACAGAATCAGTACCTGAGGAACTCCCTGTAAACGTCTGCTTCCAGAGGCTGTAATAAAAATGTTGTCCCTTACGTACTGAAGGGCCATTCCTGTGTTGAGAGGTCTCCCCCCTTTGTGACTTAGACCTCTTACATTGTTAAGAACGCTCTCCTTTGTTGTGTATGTGTTGAGATAAAAATGAACATCTGGATCTCTGCTGAATTGGACTACTGAGACATGGTCTCTCTCCTCTGACACATTTAATCTTCCCACTACGTTTTGGATGAAATCACGCATAGCCGGGAAATAATTCTTAGTACCATCTGATCCATCCAGGAGGAATACGACATCTTTCCGGTCAAATCTTTGATCAGCTACAAAAGGTTAAATATCAGAAACTGCCATATTCACTTTTCTTCACCAAGTTAGAAACAGTAACATACATCCAATTCCCTATCTGTATTACGCACAAGTTAACTGAACAGATTTGTCTTAAGTTATTCATTTTTAACAAATTTGACAACACACCATGGTGACCATTTAAGGCTGCTGAGACCTGACTGCAAGCACCACAGAACAACTACATTTTGGCAAGAATTGAAAAAATACCTACTAAGATCTAAGCCACCAATAATAAATGCTCGTATAAAAAAACTGCCATAATATAAACAATAATTAAAAAGTTTTAAACCATAAAAATTAACATGTACACTGAGTCTAGATAAAAACAGTACTAATTTAAAAAAATTATATAATTTGGTGGAATTTCAAAACTCTTTGTGCAGTCGGTTTGATCGTTGCCATTAAAATATACCTTACCTCTAACTGTAGGGATCACTGGCATTGTGTCTAAAAGTGCACTGCGGAGAGAGGTGTAAAATTGCTGCTGGACACTGCCTAGGTCAGAGAGCTCAGAAACAGTCTGAGCATAGAAAGGCCCATTTGCAATTCTCTCCATTTCACTGCTTAAATTCTTGGGACCAACACCAAAAATCAAGACTCCACCTTCTTTCAGGGCAGAGGCTGGTTGATCAACATTATCGGTTGATCTTGATCCTCTCAGCAAAATGAGAATATTAGGAACCCCCTGTTGATGTCTACTGCCAGCAGAATCAGTGAAGACATTTTCTCTCACATATTGGAGAGCCGACCCTGTGTTGACATGCCTTCCACCTTTGTGCTTTACAGTTTTGATGGCATTGAGGATTTTATGTCTGGTTGAATAGGTATTCAGATAGAAATGTACCACAGCATTTGTACTGTACTGCACTATTGCAACACGGTCCATGCTGTCCTCAAAATTAAAATTTTCCACTAGTCTTAGTACAAAGTCTATCATAGCAGGAAATCCATTCCTAGAACCATCTGATCCATCCAGCAGGAACACAACATCCTTTCTGGAAACCTCATAATCAACTAAAAACAAAACAAATCATATCAACAAGAAGATCTTTTGGTCAAATGCATCAATTTAAAAAAGCAGTCTAATAGAGACCTTTGGAGAGACCGTTTTCATGTTTTCCCACCAATTTTAAATATGTTCATAAACATACACAATTAAGTGAAAAGCATATTAATGTTAATCAAAGAATCTTGTGCCTTCAGGCGGTCATACCAGGAGAAGCTGGTGAGGGTTTGATCATAGGAACTGCCACAGCATCTAAAGAATTAAGAAGTTGCTCTTGTATGTCTGGAAACTTTGTGAAATCTGACACAGTCAAAGCATAACTGGGGTCAAAGGAAATTCTCTCAAGTTCACTGTTGTCGGAGTCCATTGAGCCGATTCCGAAAATCAAGATCCCCAAATTTTTTAGAATTGAAGCTGGGATATCAATATTGTCATTTGATTTTCCGCCAGTTATCAGAATCAGCATCTGTGGGATGCCCTCGAGTCGTCTACTACCCGACGAGGCGGCAAAAACATTGTCTCTGACATACTGTAGTGCTGCCCCAATGTTTAAGGGCATTCCTCCTTGGTACCGTAAACTTCTAACTGATCCAACAATTTCCTCTTTTGTTGTGTATGTATTAAGATAGAAATGGATATAGGCATCTCTGCTGAACTGGACTACAGAAACATGGTCTTTGTTTTTGCCTATGTTCAACCTCTCCACCAGTCGTTGAACAAAGTCTCTCATTGCCGGGAACCCGTTTCTATTGCTGTCTGATCCATCCAGGAGAAAAACAATGTCTCTCCTTGGTACTTGAGACCCAACTATGGATAATAAAATTTAGAAAATACAAAACATTGACAACAAGGTCACAACAAACTTCTTGAGCTAAGCAAGATTTTTCTGACTTCGCTATGCTTCTATAGACATTTTACAACAAAATCCAACAAAATCTCATGGGGAAAATGCATCGATTTAAGTCACAATATTTTATGTTTTCTTCCCCCCAATTTTTAATCTGTTCACAATTGTAACATAAAATTTAATTAAAAGCATAGTCATGTAAATCAAAGAAATCTACTGCCTTCAGGCTGTCATACCAGAAGAATTTGCAGAGGGTTTGGTCATAGGAACCTCCACAGCGTTTAAAGAATTTAGAAGTGGCTCTTGAACATTCAAAAGCTCCTTGAAATTTGACAGTTTCATAGTAAAACTGTTGTAAATTGACATGCGCTCCAGGTCATTGCTACCAGATTCCCTCAATCCTATTGCAAAAATGAAGATTCCTAGATCCTTTAAAGCTGAAGCTGGGATCTCAACATTGTCAAATGACCTTCCAGCAAACAACAGGATCAGAATCTGTGGTACGCCTTCCAGTCGTCTGCTACCTGTAGAGGCAGTAAATACATTGTCTCTAACATACTGTAGTGCTGCCCCGATGTTTAAAGGCATTCCTCCTTTATGCCTGAGACCTCTAACCATGTTGAGAACGCCTTTCTTTGTTGTGTATGTGTTGAGATAAAAATGCACGTCAGGATCTCTGCTGAATTGAACTACAGAGACATGGTCACGCTCTTCTGACACATTTAATTTCTCCACCGTGCTTTGAACAAAATTACGCATTGCTGGGAAATAGATCCTTGAGCCATCGGAACCATCCAGTAGAAAAGTTATATCATGCTTTTTAGCTGTTTTGCCTACATAAAGTAATAAATTAACAACAATATTACCAGAATATTCTGTATAGCTTTGTGTTACAGAAAAAAAACTATCCATGTTATGTTTTCTGCAAAACTCACCATTCAGTAATTCATGTTTTGTCATTTCATTCGTCAAATTCTTTTTTACAGCTTCTATTACTCTCTCTTTGATATTTGAGAGGTATTTGTAGTCATCGACAAAAAATGATGTTATTTTATCTGACATTTTTTGTAACTCCTTAGCATCTGAGTTTTGTGCCCCAATTCCAATTATTGAGACTCCAGCATGTTTGAGCGCAGTAACTGGCTCATCAATATTGTCTTTTGATTTTCCTCCAGACAAGAGAATTAGTATTTGCGCCACTCCTTCATGCTTTCTACTTCCAGACTTTTCAACAAATATATTTTCATTGACAAACCAAAGCGCAGAGCCTGTATTAAGGGGTCTTCCCCCTTTGTGTGTAAGACCCTTAACAGCATTTAGTACATCTTCCTTTTTCAGAAATGAATTTAGATGAAAATTCGCCACTGCTACATTACTGTACTGAATAATTGCAATTCTGTTTTCATTTTCCCCAACAGTGATGTCTGCAATAATATTGTACAAAAAATCACGCAATGCTTCAAATCTTCCTCTAGTATTGTCTGAGCCATCCACAAGAAAAGCAATATCTCTTTTCAAATCTTCACTTTGATTTTTTTTCGCTGAGGAAAACAAAACAAAATATACATTTTATTAAGTTGTAACTCACTCACTCATTTAATCTATATGTGTAATTTATCTGTAAAAAAACAGAAAGTTTCTTGATCTCCTACTTGCCATTAACATGATCTGCTTTGCAGATTTCAAAGAAGGAGACCCATGGTATCCCCTCTGTATACCATTGTACCAAACTATACTATTTTAAGTCTATTTAATTAAAATAGGCACACATATACAAACGAATCAGTGTGCTGTTCTTACCCTCATATGTTGTAAACTTTGCTGAACTTTCTTCAACACCAGTGATAAAGGCAACTTCATTATAAATGCTTTCAATTAAGTTGAAGTCTGGGATGGAGAAGGCATAAGATGGGGTAGAGGACATTGTCTGTAACTCTAAAGCATCAGCATTTCTTGTTCCAAAGGCAAGGACTGTTATTTTATTTTCCCTTAAAACTTGAGAAGCACCTCTGATATCATCATTTGATCGTCCACCCGAAAATATATATAGTATTTGACGTGTCCCATCATGGGGTCTGCCGCCGGATGAAGGAGTGAATATATGATCTTTAGTAAACTGGAGAGCAACACCAGTGTTCAGTGGCCGCCCTGCTTTGTGTTTAACAGATTGTAATGATTTTTTTACTTCATTTTTGCTTGAATATGAGTTGAGATAAAAATTGGCAGTAGCATCTCGACTGTACTGGACCAGGGCAACTCTGTCACCACCTTCTTCTACATTGAGATTTTCAACAATCTTTTGTACAAAAGCACGGATTTCCTCAAAACCATTTTTAGTATCATTAGATCCATCCACAAGAAACACAACATCACTTCTTATAGATTCTAGAACAAGAAGTGGCAAAATATTTGGTCTCACATAGTCAGCATAGTCAGCATAATGTGTAAAAACATTAACATGAAATAATCAGGGGATTATTTCTTACCAAAATCTGAAGAAATACTGGTTGCTTGTTTGTTTGAGATCTCTTTCAGTAAAAATGAAACAGCCTCTTTAATTGTGAAGAGGTTGTCAAAGTTAACAATAAAAATGTAATCTGGTTGATACGATATTGTTTGTAGTTCAAGCATGTCTGCATTTGATGTACCAATAATTAATGGGAAAACTCCAATTTCTTTTAGAGCTTTGACTGGGGCTCTAACATCATCCATGGACCTTCCTGCACTTAGCAGAATTAAAATTTGTGGTACACCACCTAAACGTCTGCTCCCTGACTGAACAGTAAAGACGTTATCCTTTACATATTGTAAAGCTGCACCAGTGTAAATTACTTCTCCTCCTTTGTGGTGCAGGTGGTTTATACTCTCAATGACTTCGTGTCTTAAATGATGGGTGTTTAAAAAGAAATCAACCGTTGTATTTTCACTGTATTGGACAACAGAAATTTGATCTCTATTCTGCCCCAAGCTTAAACTTTCTGCCAAAAGCATAATAAAATTTTGAATGTTTGAAAAACTATGCTTGGTGTTCTCTGAACCATCAATTAAAAAAACAACATCTTTTTTCCAAACATTTGCTGTAAAAAGAAAGAAAATGCAACACAGTCAGTTAAAACTAGGTAGGTTTTTACTAAGCATTATATGCATTAGTTAACGTTTGCAAGAAAAGAACACTGAATAGGCATTTTTTGGACATTAGAAAAGTTGCACAATTCCTAAAACCTTAATAGTAATAAAACAATAGTGTGTAATTGGGTTTTTATAAAAATAGCGTAGGGTTACCTTATCCCCAAAAGCAACACCCTTTAGGGAGGATTAGAGCAAAATAAATATAAGGAAATATCAGGAAAAAAGCCATATTGTGTTAAAGACAGCACTTCAAAAAACCCTTCCTCCCACAGTTGCAGGGCAAACTACATTACCCAGAACCCCACACCCAGCACTATCACAGCGCACCTGTTATTTTCCTTGGACTATTTATACTACTAATTTCCTTACATTCATTAGAAGGTTTGTCCTGGCTGACATTACTGAGCTTTAACTCTGTTGTTCTGATTATTTGGCTGTCACTCTCAGTGGATTATTTACTGCTTCCCCCTGTGACTTTGTTTTGTTTAACAGATTATGCTGATTGCAGCCTGCCCCAACCCTCAACTGTTGCCTTGCTTTGACTACATGTTTGGTTAGTTTTGCTGTATTATTTTACTCTTGTTATTAATCGTGGGGTTCGTGACTCCTGGTAACACCAGCCATAACATGATACTAAGACCAATGAACAGTGACACTTAAAGATGTCAGGACCTACGACTCAGAAAAGGAAAACCAAACCAGATCCAGTGCATCAATTTTTGCCAATTCCCCCATAAAAGTATGAAAGTAGTCTCTGTATTAAACCTCAACTTTCTTCTCCAATTTTTCAAACTGCATAAAAATCTTTTTTTAAACCATCAGAACCAACCACATAGTATGTGGTGGCATTTTTAATCTAATGTCATGTTTTATTAGTTTGATTTAAAAGATTTGCACACACACATTTTATTAACCAGAAGTAAATGAGAAATAAAGTTTCCTTACCTTGCTCTAGAATGACTTCCAGTTGTGTCTTCGGCAGACTAACATAAGTGTTCAGTTTTTGCTGGACTGTGTTAAGCTGGCTGAATTCTTTCACGTTAAAGGCAAATGATGGATTGTGAGAAATAGCTGCAATCTGTTTGGAATCAGCATTTTTCACACCAATACCAAAAGGTACTACTCCTTCAGTCTTTAAAGCTCCAGCAGGTTCCTTTACACTATCCCTTGACCTTCCACCAGTCAAAACAATCAGAAACTGTGGCACATTTTGGGCTGCTCTGCCCCCATTCTTTGATGATAAAATCGTGTTCTTCATGTATGTTAATGCAACTCCAGTATTTAGACTTCTGCCACCAACTGGACTAAGCTGTCTTAAAGCATTTAATACTTCATCTTTTGTTCTATAGGTGTTCAGGTAAAAATTTGAATTTGGTCTCTCACTATGTTGGACAACAGAAATTCTTACTTTATCAAAAGCAACATCGAGGGGTTCAATTACTTTGATTATAAAGTCACGAATGTATGAAAAATCTCCTCTAACGGCATCAGAGCCATCAATCAGAAATGCAACATCTCTCTCACCACGATCAACAATTGGAGGAGAAGTAACTGTTGGATAAAATAAAAAGAAGAAACAAACATTTGCAACATATCTTTTAGACAAAATAAAATATTTAACAACCAACGCTAAAACTCACCAGGCTCTCCAATTACAGTGATAAGTGGAGTGATAATTGTTTCCACAAGACTTGGCAAGTCAGAAAAGCTGTTTTCATAGTATGCCAAAGTTTCAGCAAAAGCAATTTTCTTTAGTTCACTCTCATCCACAGGGCCAACTCCAACAACAAAGGTCAAGACTCCAGACAGTGCTAACTGGTCTGCTATGCTGCCGAACTCATCTTGAGATGGCCCACCAGTGATTAGTACCAGGACCTGCTGGACACCTTGTCTTCCTCGAGAACCAACTGATTCTTGAAAATGATTTGCTAGAGCATATTGAAGCGCTGCCCCTGTATTAACTGCATTTCCTCCTATTAATCTTAGCTGAGCAATGTTATCGAGGACCTTTTGTTTGTTGTCATGAGAATTCAGATAGAACACTGTCCTTTGTCCCTCAGCAAACTGGATCAGGCCAATGCGTACTCTTTCAGGTCGAACATCCAGGTGGTTTACAATTCTGGAGATAAAGTCTTTTACAGCAGGCATGTTAGCATTTCCAACATAGTTGGATCCATCAACCAAGAAGACAAAGTCCCTAGTTACTCGATGAACCTGTACAGTTGTTGTTTCTGTCACTGTGTGAAAATAAATTGTAATTAGAACGATGCATATAACAGTCTTTTTACAGTTGATAACATATACAACATATTACTTAAGTTGTACATTTAATTGAATTATTTTTAATTTGCCAAAAGATGTCGTTTGTGTACATTTTTTCAAAATATTATGATTACATAAACGATATTGCATTATTCTTAAAATATATTCCAGATTGACTCTCAAAATGACTGATAGCCATCAAATCAAGCATTTAAAAAAAAAACATCAACTGGTGAATAATATTTATATATATATATTTTATTTATTTATATATAATATATATTTATTTATTTATTTTTTTTCTTTTCTTTTTTTTTTTTCTTTCATTTTGTATTTTTTGTAGTTACAATGAGGTACTTGATTTGTTGGATGTTTTTATATTAAAAAAATTACCTGGGTCAGTTGGCAAAACAACACCTGAAAGTGTTGATAGTGCAGACACAATCTGTTTGGGATTACGCTGTAATTGACGAAAATCCTTAAACATGAAGACGAGGTTTTTATCAAAAGCTATCTGCTGAAGTTCAGTTTCCTCAGCAGCCCGAGAGCCAGCAGCTATAGTCAAGACACCCATTTGTTGCAAGGCCTCAGCTGGTTGCTGGACACTGTCTTTGGACTTTTTGCTTGAAATCAGCAACACAAGCTGGGGCACACCTTCTTGAATGCGGCTTCCTTTTTCAGGTATAAGCATGTTGGTTCTTACAAATTCAAGAGCGGCACCAGTGTTGATGTCAGTGGACTGCTTAGGTTTTATTCGGGCAAGTGCAGAGATTAGGGATTCCTTGGTACTGTGTGAGTTCAGGTCGATTTCGAGTTTTGGTGTGTTACCAAACATAGTCACTCCAATTTGCACCTGATCAGGACCAATTGGCATCGTGTCAATAAATTTTTTGATGAATTCACGAATTGCATTGACTAATGTGGGTCCCATGCTGCTGTCAATGAGAAAGATTATGTCTCTTTCCGAAACAGGCAGCTCTGAAATAAAGAAAGGCAAAGTAAATGTTGGATGATTTTCCCCCAAGTAAAATATTATTGCATATAGGAAATAATTACTTTTTAATAACTGCTAATACCTCCAGATCAGCTACAATTTAAATGCATTATACACGAATAACTTGGGTTTGGGTAAATGGATTTGCCTATCAATTTTCACAGCAAATCTTAAAATATATTTGCATAGCTACAACTAACTGTATTATTATTATATATCAAAAATACAGCTGTCTATTTGTAAATGTAAATATAGGATTGTAAAATTCATACAACTTTGCCCATTTTTGTATATGCTGAATTATAACGATAACTATCCAGCACAATTGTCTAATGAATGGATGCAATCACACGTTTTGGTAAGATGGCCTAAACAGGCAAAATGGCAAGCTTTTGACTGCTGATCATAGGTTTGTGGGTCTAATTCTCAGCACCTCCAAGCTGGGCTCCTAAGCAAAATGATTCCGAATTTCACATAATAAGACTGTGAATTTATTTTGCTAATGTGCTCCACTGAAATTATTGCATTTCAAAATTTTATTAATTAGTTTTTTTTATTAGTTTTTATTTGTTTTTTCAGTACAAATTTTGTGCAAATTTTCAAAATATGAATTTTCTCTTGACATTTTTGGAAAGTTGACAAGTTGGCACACCTTTTAAAATAATTACATACCTGTGATGTCAGTCTTTATGACAATGGTGCGTTGGGCCACCCCATTAATATATGGAAGTAGCTGATCACCCAACATTACCCCTGAACTGACATCAGGGGCAGAAAGAACAAAGCTTCTGTCGCTTGCGATAGTCTGCAGCTGGGCACTAGCTGAATCACTCAATGCAACACCAAAGATAATTACATTGGCTTGCTTTAGTGCCCTTTCACCCTCACTGACATCATCAGTGGACTGCCCAGCACTGATAATTACAACAGCCTGTGGGACTCCCTCCTCTGCCCTGCCCCCTGACTCTGGGCCCAACAACCTCTCATTCACCAAATCCAAGGCTGCCCCCAGATTAGAATCATATCCACCAGGGAATTTAAGACTTTGCACAATAGTCTGCATATCCCCTTTGTTGTAATTGTCACTGAGCTCAAACTGTATCATTTGGTCAGCACCATACAGCACCAGGGCTACCCGGATCTTGTCCCTGCCCACACCAATCCCTTCGATCATTCTGAGAGCCAAATCACAGACGAAAGGGAAGTTGGCAGCTCCAACGTTCTCTGATCCATCAATTAAGAGTACAAGGTCAGCTGAATCTTGGGCTTTGAAAGAAGACAATAAGACAAAGAAACAAACTAAGAATAATGCAAAATGTGGGTGTTAAAATGGGGGGGTGAAAGAAAAGACAAGGTGCAGGCACATGATTACATATTTGGATGTAGTCATGGATATCACATTACAAAGCATTACAAAAACACACTATGCTGCATGTGGACTGACTTGATGAGGACAGAAATTTTTGTTATATAAACAGATTCTTCTACATTTTCGATTTATAGAATCTCCCTTTAATAGTCACTGTCCTAAAATTTATTGCAACATAATTTCTCAGGTTGGAGTTGGAACTGATATGTTGACTTGTTTTGCTTTTACATTTGCAGTATTTGGCAGAGGCCCTTATCCAGAGCGACCTACATTTTTCTCTTTTATACAATTGAACAATTGGATGTTTAGGGCCTTGCTCAGGGGCCCTGCAGTGGCGGTGGCTTGGTTCATGCTAAATAATTTACAAAATAATTATGCAAATAATTCTAAGCAAGAAGGAACAAGAGCGTCCTTGGGTAATTTGATTGTCCTCATTCTGTATTCAGTCCCACCATGCAGACCCATGTTACAGAATTCAGTCATGTCATTACCAGTCATGACAATTTCTTTCATCTTTATAGGAGTCTTAGGATTTCTTGAACTTTAACTGCAACTGTTAAAAAATGTATATACAAATTTTTCATTCACATTCGTGCTGCATAAAAATTCTATTTCTGCTCACTGTAAAATACATTGATCCACACAGTACATTGAGACAGCAATAAATTCATTCTTCTGATCAATTTGTAACTGAAAACCGGTGCATAATCCATTGCTTAATAATATCTTTACTTTCAGTTTTGATTTTGAACTGATTCTTTTGGAAAGATGAAAGAAAGTTCATCACTGTATTTGTCTGTGGAGGGCTATTTTCACAGTTACAACAAATATGCTTTTACCATACACACATAAGGAATAAGACAATGCATCAAAAGTCAAAAGCTGTGGTGGGTAGTTAGCCATTACCAGAAAGTTTTATGAAATCTATTTTAATACAGACTTTAATATAGAGTCCCATGACATTGTTTTTTATTTGGTAGAAAGAGATTAGTTAAATGGACTGAGAAAAATTAGAAAAGGAAACAGACAAGAAGTAAGTAGATGGTTAAAATCCTACACTTATTTTTTTTAACCAAAATGCTAATAGCTTTTAAAAAGCATGGCTATATAATGTTACTGTAAAGTTAGAATACATTTAAAGCAAAGCTTAAGTAAATATAAAATCTAGATTATGACCAAAAATGAGCCATGAATTATCATGCAAAATGCGTGATTTTCATCCTGAGTTAAAAAAAAAAAAAGGTGATGTTAACAGTGCAAAGAAAAGGCTACTTGCATGTATTTCCGAAAGTGGAAATAAATAAGATCCTGGTTGGCTGTCAAAGAGCATAAAAAATGTAACAGAGAACATCTCCCTTTTTTTATTTATTTATTTTTATTACTAATAACTCATCAGACCTTTTGAGGATCGCAAATCTGTATTTTCACCATCATCCTTTAGTTTCAAACAACTGCACCACCACGTTTCAACCAAAGCTCATCGACCAAATTTACCTAAACCCTGGTCTGCAATAAGTATATGTGAGCACACTTACCTTCCTGTGCATTAAATTTTGGGAGACTGCTGAACAACAGAGCTCCCATAAGGGTGCACAGCATCACCCAGTGTGTTCCCATTCTCCACACAATCACCAAAAACACACCTGAAATTCAAAAAAATGGGACTATTTAGTATCAAACATTTGAAACTATTATTAAAGCGATAAGGGTGTTAAAAACCACAGCTTTCTTGAGCAAATACTAATAACAATGTTATTAACTAATATGCCATATTAAGTAATTAACAAAGTTAACACGAAATTAGGTAGAGATGGATTGTTAACATATATAAACAGTGCTTACATTTCCTTTTATAAACAATTTACAAATTTACACTTAAAAGAGTCTATAATGTTACACTATAATTACTCACTATTGTGGGAGTCAAGCAACAACTACTAGAAAATAACAAATCACACTGGCATAACATGTTTTACTAAACAGTGCTGTTACAAACATCCTCTACCCTATAATCTGTGTAGTGCACTACGAGTAGGTACAGTATTACTATTATAAAATAAATATCAGAATTTGCACATATCTCAGGATCAAAATCCCAAGAAACTTGAAAATACAAACAACGAACAACGAAAAATCAAGATCTTAAACGCATAAATACAATACAGATGGAATTAGCAAACATACATTAGATTTTGGGCGATGGCCAAAAGAGCCCATTTGTTCTAATTTTTACCAAAACTACTATGCCAACATTAAAGAAATAGAACAGTATATCTAGAACCTTTACATACAGTTACATAGTTACATACAGAAGTAAAGTGTTGAAAGCGATTAATATAAAATGTTAAGAGACAGTTTCTTTCACGGATTGTACAAAGCACACAGCCATAACATACACAGTTTGTAATTAGAAAATGCATTGTTTATTAAATTATTAAATTAATGCATTGTTTATTATAAATGTGACAATAATTCAGAATAGTCATGACCACGCCCGGTTCCACACCCAACCAGCGCCGCACCCTCACCAAAATATTACCCAGAAACACCTGCACCTATACACAAGCCCTTCACTTACTCTCTCACTATCTGCTCTTCTACATTTCATGTATGTTTGCAGACTTGCTAATTGTAAGAATTCCGCTATGGACTGCTGTAATAAATGGACATTTAGTGCTACCCAGATGAGGATGGGTTCACTCTTGAGCCTGGTTCCTTTTAAGGGTTTCTTCCTTATATCATCTCAGGGAGTTTTTCCTTGCCTTATCGCCTCCAGTTTTTCCTTGCCTTATGCTGCATTATCTGTGTAAAGCTGCTTTGAGACCATGCCCACTGTTAGAAACGCTATACATATAAAAAAAACTAATTGAACTGAATTCTCTGTTTTCATAAAAAGCTTCGCTTGAACTTAATGGCCCAAACCTATACTAACACAACCAAGAGTATGTCCAGCATATGTGGAGTTATCCCTGAAAACATGGTTTGCCAAAGTTAAACCCACAGACCACCTTTGAGTTAAACTGGGATGCCAGGCCTTCTTGCCAGATATAAGTGCCTGAACTAACTAATGTTCTTCTGGCTTAATGGGCAAATCCTCACAGTCATGGTGGGTTTAACATATGGTGGGTATAAACCTAGACTGGATATGTGATATGAAAAT
Source organism: Bagarius yarrelli (assembly GCA_005784505.1). NCBI lineage: Eukaryota > Metazoa > Chordata > Actinopteri > Siluriformes > Sisoridae > Bagarius > Bagarius yarrelli. Next base: position 1,108,947 of record VCAZ01000081.1, read on the forward strand.
TTGTGTTAGTATCTGATGGTTTACATTACAAGAATTAAAATGTATGTAAATCCTTCATGTTTAAGTTTTTGTATATTTTTTGCAAATTTGGGTCCAGTTTTATTCTCACTACCATAAAGAGTGTGTGCACATGTAGTGATGTGATGGTTATTTAAAAAATCCTGGTTTTCTAGAAACAATAATTCCACAGTATCCCGTCCGATAGATACTAGTAAATAAATTGTCAGGTGTTAGTGAAAGATGATTAGGAATTCATATACTTTCCTTTAAAAAAAGTGTGTATAACGAGAAGGAGAGATACCCAAACATCTGTTTCTGTTTACCTTGCCTTTTTTTTTTTTTTTTTGCTTCGCTCCAAACTTTCCCAGGTTTCCTTGACCATTTGGATTGGGCTATGGAAAAAAGTACCTCATGGCACTCTCTTTACTGCCCAGAGGATTATTTAACAAGCATACTTAGTGCTACACATTATGCAGTGCATCAAAAAGCCAAAGATTGTCTTGTACTTAATTTGCACCAGATGTGGATTATTAATCTTGGTCTTGCAAAATATATGGAGGCACAAATGTACAGCCTTTTTTATTTATTTTGCACAAACTTGCAAGGAAATCCTCTCAGTCTTAGACGATAAGTGCATACCATTCTTTAACTCCTTAGCATAAATCACACCCTATTATTCACCACTTCTTGATGCATAAGTTTATGCTTTTTAAAGAATTATGCAAAAATAACAATAAGCAAAAAAAAAAGTGAAAAAATAATATAGTAGGCATATAATTTACCAAGCATGCTTTTAATCACCCATTTAAATTTAAATAAACATATTTCTTCAATTTGCCACATGCAGTAATTTGTACTTACCCTAAGTGATAAATTGGTTATTCTGCAGCTATTTTTTTTTCTAATTCCTCAAATCAATCTAATGTATTATCTTCTTGCTACGTCCCATCAGAGAGTGCGATGATCATTAAATCCACAGCAGTGATGAGTAGGTTGGATCCTAAGGCATTACTGAGAGAAAGCAGTGCATGACACAGAATCAGGATAACCGGTTCTGTTCTTCCAAAGGAGAAGTGACACAGACTCCAACCCAGAGACAGGACACATTCAAATAAAAACTTGAAACCTTGCCATAAAATTCTGCACCTCCCACTTTCTACAGAGGGGAAGAGAGGAAAATCTCAGAGAGAAAAAAAAGAACATAGGGAAGATTTACAAATGAGAAACAGACATTCTGGTGCTCTAATGTCACTGCCAAAAAAACATCTTTTAACGTCTTCTGGAATCCTTTTTTGTCCATATGATTATCATTTTGTCGCTACAGCCTTTGTTTCTTTTTATTTAATATACTTTAAGAATCACTGGAGTGGAACATAAATTCTTCAATTTAGAAAAATTCTGTTTAATAAAATCCTGACCATCAGCATCAAAAAGCAAGCTGAATAACAACTTTATGCTTCTTAGGCTTCTTAATTTTAAATCAGTCCAGTCAGTTTTAAAATTTGTGTTATTATACTTTTTTTTATAGTTACATAATTTACATTATTACATTGAGTTACATTATCTGGTTAAAACATTGACTCAAGTAACCAGTTAACTGATCAAGTTCTGCAGTGTTAAATGGTGAGCCAATCAAGATTGATAAATCTGGGAAATTACTGATAAACTTCTTTGTCACGAATATTTGGGTGTTGTCCTGCCTGACCACCAGACCAATATGGCCTCAACATTTTGCCTACCTGCCCCGCTGGGGACATCGCTTTGCTTACCTTCTTCACAAATGCCATCGAATTGCTGTTCCCCGTCACTTCCTTAGTTCCGTTTGGCCTATCACCGAACCCTAAATTGTGTATGCCGATTTGCTTTGCCCACCTGCTTCACAAATGGCATTGAATCGCTAACCGACTATACTAAGGCTGTCATCCTGCTAGCCGGATATGCTGAGGTCGTCACCTCACCAGCCGGCTACCTTAGTTTCGGACGATCATTAGACTCCAAACCTCAGCTCAGGACATCGTCTGCCGCATCAGGAGCTGCATCTTCAAGGGGATTATGTCATATGAGGGTGGGGAAGTGGTGTCTCATGTTTAAGGTGTTAAACTACCAACCTGAAGATTGTGGGTTTGATTCCAGCTCCACCAAACCACCACCCAGAGCAAGGCCCCTAATCCCCTTGTTCGGGGTGGTGTAAATGTATGCTGTAATGCTGTAAATGTATTTGGGACATTACCGTGCCAGACCAGCAGAGGGCAACATGGCGTTGTCTTTTAGGGATGTTTATCAACGCAGATTGGGTACGGTATATAATAAGCAATAGATTGTTGCTTAGAAGACTGCTTAGCTATAGCATGTTGGTTTAGGTCTAAGTAAGGTTTAATTATTTATAATATATGTAGAGAAACAATATACAATTACCATGTAAACCATTAAGTTAGGCTGACCATATTTGGTCTATGGTTTTTACAAAAAATAAAAAACATTGTTTATCTTTTAACATAATTTACATGACATTGTGTTCTTTTCATGTCTGAGGTTAAAGTAAATTAAAAAAAAAAATTTTAACACTGCTTACAGGCAAGCCGCTGCTTTGTTTCTTGCCGAGCTGCCTAGCGTAATGATTGAGATGCAGTTTGTCCAATGTTTGCGTACACGACTGACCAATTATGGCGTTCGAAAGGTGGGACTTAAGAGAAAGGCGACAGCAATTATAAAACTCTTAGAATAAAAATGGCTAATTAGAAACCCCAGTCGGACACTTATTTTTATTGTCTGGAAAATGAGGACATATGGTCACTCTAATTTAAACACTAAGTTGTTTTTAAACCTTAGCAAAAGTAAACTATTATCTGCTAACCTTACTAAAACCAATAAAACATTTAATGTTTTTTAATTCATATGATGAAATTAAGTACTTATACTTCATTATAAGTCATGCATACTGTTATGTACTCTTGTTTTTCCACTAAGCAGAGTATGAACAGATTATCATCAGTCTACTGATCAGTCTACTGATGAGTGTCCAAAGTCTCTTAGTTTTTTGTTTCTTGGATGGAATTTTTACTTCACAATTTTTGCAAGTCTAAACATAATCCTTCGAAATTAGCATCAGATGTTTATTTGGCAAAAAGGTTGATGTATGACAGGATATTTCTCTTGGACTAATTTTAGTCCTTTTATAATGCATATGATCTGTTATTGTGGAACAGTGATCAAGCAGCGGTTTTTAAATGGTTCAGTTTTGAATGGTTCATAAGCGGTAAGGATCCAGACTTGTTCTTAAGATAGAAATATTTTCTGATCCAAAGGAACAGGGAGACATCTAGTGGTAATACACACCTAGGCTGCATTTACACTGCAGCTCTTGATACCTAATTCCGATTTGGTGACTATATCCGATTTTTTGACAACCCGCTTACATCATCTTTTAAAACTGACCCGTATCCGATATCTGCATTTAAACTATACATGGCAAAACAACCCAAGGTGGACATACTGACTGAAAAAGTAAGTAAAACGGCGTGATAATTAATGGACGCAATGGACAAAGACGAAATGATTATTCAGTATTTTGCTTTCCAAACCATTTTCATATCGGTTTCAGGCCTTATTCGTATGTGGAAATATGAATCGGATATGTGAATGTAAAATGTCTTGCTCATGGATCCAACGTTAGCAGACTGGAAGCAGGCTTGGACCTTGAGCCATTTGAGCCACCTATAAATCTGTCAATGTGAGTCAAACGTCACTGAATAAGCGACAGTGCTGCATTAATGCACTATCAAGAAAAGATATATATTTTTAACTAAGCGATCAATGTAACATTCAGCCAGGCTGCGACAAGGGCCCTTTGCCCATGGTTTTGCTGACCTTTGAATATGGTTCGGAAAGCAAAAATACTGAATAATCATTTGGTTTTTGTACATTAAGTGCGTTGATTATCGAACAGTTTTAAAAGATGATGTAAGCAGGTCATAATAAAAATTGAACATAGTCACAAAATCGGAATTAGGAAGATATCAGTAAACCCAAGTGATTTATTTCAGTTATTATTAATTATGTCCCTTTAACGGAAATAGAAATACATTTTTAATTCTTTGTTATAAAAACACGCCAGAAAAATTTATTCTGAAGTTATTTAGTTTGAGTATCTGTACATTTCTAAGGGTTGGGACAAGTAGTCGGACAAGTAGTCTATTGTTGTCTTACATCTGATTAGTGAGGTAATTCTTTTTCTTTTTCTATTAAACAATATATGTATAATGTATTAGTGTCGATATAGTAAGATTTTGAACACTTTGAAAACTTTTATTTGCAAAAATAAAATAAAAATCTGTAAAACAGCTGAGTAGAAAAAAATCTATTTTCCACACCTGCCCTCAAATAACATAAAACTCATCTGCCGTTGATACAAATTTCGCAACGTCCCCCACTGTTGGATCTATAACATTAGCTCAAATAATATCACCATTATTCATACTAATAAAGCTAATAAATCATTATTATAAAACATGTATCTCTAGAAATAAATAAATTACAAAATTAATTGCATAAGTTATTTTTATATCAAATAAAAACCAGAACCATATTATATATATTAGCAACTATATAATTTGGTAACTCTTGTGGAAGTACATGCTTTTGATTACTCATGCAGCATTTGGTGTGACATGTTTCGGCTTCCTGGTTTCCTGACTAATTTTAAAATCAATTTTTCTTTGAACTATGAACTCTGAAATGTAGATGCAGACAGTATGCAACACTTTGTGTCCCCATGTTTAAAATCTAAACATATTCGTCCATATTATAACCCCTAGTTCTTGTAATGCGCCCAGCCCTGTTGCTTCTTCTCGGAGGACGTGACGATGATCGTTTTCTTTCTTGTTTGCTCAATTTTGCAATTTCCGCGTCATATATTGAAGAGGTCAGGATGACTTTTTTATTAGTTGAGCTGAAATGACAAAACAATGTTGGGATAAATTTTATACTTACATAAGCACAACATGTTTTTTTAAATATGTTGTATGTCAAATTATTGACATACAATCAAATTATTGGCAGGATACTAACTGAAAATGTAATAAACCTAAGGTTGGATGATACCAGGGTCAGGTTTATTTATACTCACCATTGAAAGAAATTTTCAATAATGTTATTTAAAAAATCCTTAATATAGTATGCGTGATTTCTCGCCCGGTCTATGAAATAGTGGGGTTGTGTTTCTGTAGCCAGGGATACCCGAGATGGATGAGGTTTTTAGATGATTATATGATGTGTAACGATAACTTTTCCTCATGGAACTCTCAGATTCGCATCATTTGTGGGGACTGTTGTATGCGTGATACTAGGGATAATGGCCGTCAACTGCTGTGATGTGGAGGGGTGGAATGCATGGTGTGGTATGAAGCTTGAGCTGTTGGACGAGGTGCTTGTCCATCAGATTAAGGGCAGACCTAGAATTCCCTAATGCTGGGAACACGAGATACAGAGTCAACGCCAATACAGGCATATATGGTGACACATATATGAGTGGATGGCAGCATGAGTCCAGGGTTGCTAACTTTAGCTGAGGGAGGCATGGGTTTTCTTGGGCAGTTGGAGCTGACATGATTGGGACCTCCACAGTAAAAACATAACTTAAAAGTCTGCAACGACGTTTGGTGACACCCAGCTCACCCGGCTCACCGTCGCATTGGGGCTACGCTTATGTAGCACACAGTGCGTGAGGAGCATTCTTATTTTTCTTAAAGGGGCTGCTACGGAGGAGATTATCCAAACTCACTGTCATATTGCCCGTGTCATCCCAACAAGCTCCGCTTGTAGCCGTGTGTTCAATCCCTCTCTGAACACCAGTTTAAGTGGCACCTCATTCACCCGCTTTTTGCAGCGTTCTGGCATGCCGTTGAACTTATCCGAAAGCGCAATATGTACGATTTCCATTCCAGAGCTGGGCTGAGGTGGCGGTTGCTGAGTGAGCTGGGTGAGCAGCGACAATAGTTGAGCCTAAAAGGTCTGATGTCCTTGAGCATGATAATCCACTGTGAATTGTAAAAAGTCGGACCCACTGGATTCTGCAACTGCAAAATATTCTGTTATGCACACGTCGAAGTAGAATCCATGTTGCAGTAAAAGGCTTTATCAAAGACTTAACAATAAACAGGCAGAGTTCGGTAGACAAAAGTCAATTAAAAACCAGGCAAACAAATCCAAAACAGTAGGCAGAAAACGTAATCCAAAGACAGAGCAAAGTCCAGTAAACAAACATAAGCATGAACATGAATACGCTCGGGACATTGAATAGCAAACATTCATTTATTTTCTATACCCGCTCAATCCCAGCCGTCTCTAAATGGTCGAAATCCAGATATCGAAAACAGGTTGCCAGTCCATCCCAGAACCACAGATACACACTCACTCCTATGGACAATTTAGGAATACCAACCAACCTAACATACTTGTTTTTGGACTGTGGGAGAAAACTGGAGTAAACCCATGCAAGCACAGGGACAATATGCAAACTCCACACAGAAAAGCCCCTGTCCGGGAATCAAACCTGGGCCTTCTTGCTGTGAGGCAGCTGTGCTAACCACTAAGCCTTGACTAGCAAACGATACTTTACAATTTGTTCATGGAAGTACTAGTGAAAGTGGCTAGTACTCAAGTGAGGGCGCCCTCTGGTGGTGGAAGGCAGAAATTGTTACACATTATAAGATCGCAATATTTGTATAAGTAAAAAGAGTTATACCTTGAATGACAACCCTCCTTTCCTCCAAAGATGATAAAAACCAGTCCGCCAACTATGACTAAAACAGACCCGCTCCACCCAATATAGAGTGCTGGGCCAAGCTCAAACCTATAAAGATGGAAAATTAAAAAACCCACTAGATTATAGATGTTATTCGGATGGTAATTTTAGTTTAACATTACAATGTGGTGCTAAAATGTATTGATTTATTTGGTTATTTGTCATGTATATTTACATGTAGTGAATTTGGCTGACATATTTTTTATAAAGAGCTATTTGCATTTACCTATACCATAAAACTAAGTATGCTTTGGGGCTTTGAATAAAGGTTAAGTAGGGGCCCTGGAATTTGAACTTACAAACTTTCAATCAACACCTTAAGATAAGCTACCACCCACATAGTGCATATGATGTAATCAAATGGTTTGTGTTCATTAACTTCTTCCACAATGAACGATAGAAGATATAGTAAAATAATAGATGATAAACATAATTAGAATTTATTAATATTTATCCTTTTTACATTATCTATAAACTACAACATATAGTAAAATAAAACTGAATAGATATACATTTTGGAATAGAATAATAGTTGTCTTTTAATAGGAACGTCTACATCATTGGGACTATATTAAAGGAGTTTTATTGATGCATTAGCTACTATTGTTAATTGCTTTTAAGCTACTTACTTTTGTGTCTGAGTGCTGGGATCAAGAAATTCAGAAACAACCTTATGTCCATAGCTGCTGTAAGCAAAAATAGAACAAAGACCTAGAAGAGGAAAAATAATTATTGCTGATATCAACAACACAAATTATTATTATTATTAATATTATTAGGGTTTAACTACAGTTCTTACTAAAAGTACAGTAAAATTTACCTGATGTAAGATAATTAACCCCTGCAGCAAAGGTTACTCTCGCATTCGCGATTTCTGAACCCCCAAGTTTGGTGCACTTCATCCCTATCAGGGCTAAAATGGCTCCAAACAATCCAAATACTATAGAGATGATAATCAAAGCTCGACACAAATGAATGTAAGCTGTTAGACAAAAAAACAATAACAGTAAAGTATACATGAAAATAAACTTTTGATGATTTATTAAATTTCACATAACACTCACTGAAACCAGTTGTTTGATAGCAAATCTTCTAATACTTTTAAGAGATTTTTAACTAGTTTGAGTGTTGTCTAGAAAACAGCATAGTAATGAACAACAAAGCCATCTATTTGCCCAACTGTGAACCCATGACTATGTCAAAGCCATTGATTCTTTATGTCTTTAATTGACAGATTTTCATAAAACACTATATGGTAAGAAAAAAGAATGGAATTGATATAAGACAATTAGCCACAGAAACAGTGCCATTTCCCCCCAAATCTCCCATTTAGTGCGATCTCCCTCCATATTTGTCAGAAAAGCATCTGTTGGTTCTTTTCATCTTCACTTGAAGATAAAAACATGTCACAATTCTGTTGTCACAACTACGCAAACTCTGTGTTTGACTTTTAGTTTACCATTGATATTTAACCTTATTTAACCATGTTCATGGCTAAATAAGGGCTGCTGTTGCATGCTGTGTATTCCTGTATTTATACTATGCTGTCGTTTGCCTGCTGGTTGTGCTCTGTTAAATTACTCGTACCACAAAAAACCCTTAGCTTAGGGGCCCCAACAAGCAACATATTACTATATGATCATTATACATGATTTTATACATGATGACTTCACATCGATTCCCACCTTTTTTTAAAATCAGAATTGAAAGAAATATAAAAATATGTATTTACAATAGCTCCAGCTAGATACACAAATGGTCCTTTTCCAAAAGTGTTTCTTAGTTTTAAACATATACCTATGTGATTTGCTATGTTGTGTGACAATGCACCTGTGCACAAATCAAACTCTATAAAGACAAGGATTACACTAGATTACACTATATAAATACTATATACTTGTTTAGCTTCTTAGGGCCTCTGTGACTACCAGGAGGGCCCTAAAAGTACATGTAATGACATGTTTTTTGTTTGTTTGCTTTGTGATACATTATGTCAATGGTAAATTGTAATTATACATGATGATTCATTTAAATGAAAAAAAAAAAACCCAAAAATTTGTGTTACATTTCTAGTTTGTGAATAAACAAGGATCAACAATAATTAGTCATATTGGTGGCACCAAGAGGTCCCCAAATAAAATTATGTTTAGGGCTGCCTGAAGACTTGAGCCGACCCTGACTATGTATTATTGTAGCATGTATTTTATTTTAGATTTATTTAACATATATACTTTTACAGCTGAATAAGCCCACTTACTTTGCAAAGCAAGCAATGTTGGAAAAACCTTGCAGTCCACCATCCCAGTTGAATCAGTGGTACAGTCTTTCCACAGGTTAGAATGAAAGTAGTTGGTAGTAAGGACCGTTGAAGCGACCTCTGAAAATGACCAGTATTCCATCGGCATGGTGGCACAGACCAACATCCAGCCAATCACACAGATCACAAAGGAACCCATTTCGATATACATAATAACTGTTCTTCTCTTCATAGTTTCGATGTGCTGTATATCAAGCAGGTGATAGTCACAGTTTAATCTAGCAGAAAAGTGTACCAGCTAAAAGAATCCCTTTAGTTGAGATTATTGTGTATACTTGTCACACCTAGTTTTTCCTGTAAGTAGGGAGGAGGTGTTTTGGTTTCCATCTAAGATTTCAAGGACAGTATGGCAATAAGATTGTTTATAATGGACATATTTGTTATAAACCACCTGCATTGCTATTATTACTACCCATATTCTGGTGCTGTTGTTATTCAGGATCCTAGATAAATAAACATTTATGCATTATACATTCATCGTAGCTGAATATATTGTTTAAAGGACACAGCACCATTTGTGCACGACCACTTAATATCTAAAGACTGGAAATCACAGCGTTACGGTCTGCAGTATCATTGCAATAATCACAGAATTCAGTCATTTTAGAGTTCTATTTCGGCCAAAGAATGTGTGATTGCCTTTGGTGCACGTTTATTAGCTTGTAATCCTGCAATGCCTTTATTGTAGTCATTTGTAAACTTGGGCTGCATTTACACTGCAGATCTTGATGCCCAGTACTGACCGGAAAATAATGTAATAAGGCATGATAATCAATGGACGCAATGGATAAAAACCAAATGGTTATTCCCTATTTTGATGACACATATTTAAAGGACAGCAAGACAATGATCTATTTAGAGAAAGAAAAAATGTCCTTGTTGCAGCCTGACTAAATTAAAAAGTTATAATTTTTTTTTTTCTGCTTTTTTTTTTTTATACTTGTTTACAGACAAAACAGATTTTAAGTGAACAAAACTAATACATATAAAATTACGCTGTTGTTGTAAGTTATTATATATTGCTGTTGGTGTCCACCTGAGTCATGGCCACATGATATCATGTGCCACTGTTGCTCTGATCTGTCTGCTTACATGACAGAAGCTAATGCATGCATCATCTATTAAACACATCCGAGTCTTAGGGGTTGTTTGAGTCAGCTGTGTCAGTAGGGATTATTACTGCTTTTTGCATGATCTTGTCACTAGATGGCACTCACCGAATCCTAGAAATCCACTTGGTCTGTTGACTTATGGAGCACACACACACACACATTCATTGAGTACCTCAGATCCGGTTGTTTCACTAAATTCCTTGGTTTAGATAAACCAGATGATTGAGTACCTGTGATTTTGAGACTGACCATGCAGGAAGTTTCCTAATTAACTCAGTCACCTACTTGTTCTAATAAAGAACTACTTAAAACATGTTCAGTTTGTATTTATCGATGTGGCTGTTAGCGAAGAGAAATTTTATGACTCACAAATCATCTAAAGGACCAGTTTATTTAACCTGAATAAATGCAAATCTCCACTCAGCAATACCAGCTAGCTATTGCTGATAAAGCTGCATGTATACACACACACACCCAAATGCTAGGGTAATTGTTTTCTTTTAGAAAAATATCAGTAGACTATAAAACCTGACATCCTAACAATGACCTGAAACAGGAGACAGAGCAGATACTAGTGTGTTTTTTTGGGTTTTTTTTTTTTATTTAGGAAAAAACAAGCATTGGCATAACAAGGAAGCTTGAGCAACATTTGCATAACAATATACAGCACGCAGAGCAGTGTTAGCTAGGCGGAAAAACAAACTAAACAATTGATGCACCATATTGCCCTCTGGTGGTCAAATCACAAATATCCATGACAAACATGGAGGTGTGTAGCCTTTTTTGTATTGTTCAGTTGCTATGAATTTAAACAAAAGAATCTCTGTCAGCCAGAGTGATGGAACTTCTCGACTCTTGGAAACTCAGTTCACTGGATGACCCCGACTGAGCCAAAGCCGCATCGTCTATAATGTATAATGTTTGGCCGTTGCTTTGTCTCTTGTATGTCTTGGGAGCAGTGTATTTTCTTAAATTGGAAATGTCCTTTTTTCTGCAATAGAAAAATTATAAAAACATATACAGGTTTATAAAATAAGCGTTTTCTCCTAATTATCAGTTATTGCTATCTTCACTGTATGAATAAATGTGGTACTGTTAGATATAGAGTGCTTTATGTTAAAACAATTAAATAAAAGAAAAGGTAAAAGATGAACCCAACCATTATATTCCAGGGGATTTGGGGCACAGGTCAAAGCCCATAAAAGCTTTTTACTAAAAACCTGAAACTTTTACTGAAAACTCAGTTCAAACTTTAGTGTTTGCTATCACACAATTTACATACCACATAAAGTTACTTTTTAAACTGATTTATCCACTCTGTTACGGACAAATAAGGTCATGTGCAGAAATAACCTTGGAGTTTGACAGTAGCAAAATTGTCAATTTTGCAATTTTCAGTCAAAACTCCAATTGCTAGCATAAATGCTAAGAGCACATGCCAATAATTAATCCCTGAATAAACGATTTTTAATTCATCTAATGTGTGATCAAAATATTTTCCTTTTAAAAATGTGTTAACAATTTAGATAAAATCACTTGGTGTGCGAACTTTTAAACCTTCAAATATTTTCTCATCCGTGTTTGACATCTTGATATTTTGGGAAAGCGACATCACTTCCTGTAACCTACATAGTTATGGGAGAAAATTCCACCAATTTAAACGCAAAGGATGGAGCATTAACAGAATTGATGTCGGAGTTATTATAGACACACATTTTTGTAAGAAAGATGTTATTTTTAAACTATTCAATGTCATAGTACAGGAAAATTACTGTTTAGGGCTTTTTTACTGTAAGGAAATTAAGTATTGACAAAAGAAAAGTAAAATAAATAATTTGATTATACAATGATAAAAAAAAAAAAACTAATTCAGACAACAAGAAATCACGATTTTCAGCTCTATAAGAAATGATGTTGTTGTTATGGACTGTAACGTTTTATAATCCATGAAAATAAGGAACAAATAATACAAAATCTACCTACATTTAAAAAAAGTATAGATTTATTTATATTTACATTTTTGTACTGGGAAGAAAACAGATTTTAGAGAAGTAAGACTACTTTCAGTTCATCCCATAGGTGTTTAGCAACATGGAGCTGGTACACTCTAGACAATTATTTGCACTAACATTTTGAGGAAGAACCATGTATGAGTGTGATGGTATATACATATTTATAGTGTTAAACCCAAAGTTTAAAGCTCAGGTTTTTAAGTGATTTTTAACATTGTCAGTAAACCTAGGTAACATTTTTGGATTCCAGAATATTCTGGAAAGGTTTTTAGATTAGAACAAGTAAACCTGCACCAACTTCAACTGGCGGTTTTTTAGTTTTAACTACGAACATGTAATTTTATTCATCTTTCAATTGGAATCAAAAATGTTATGTGTCTAAATATGTAAAATATGTATATGTTAATGTGTCAATTGTGGAGTGCAGTTTTACCATTAAATTTCAGGGTGTCCTGTCCAATTAGATTTCAAGTTTCCTTTCCTTATATTTTCCACACAATGTAGTTTGGGCTGGTTTTATTTTAATGAGCGGGTTTTGTGCTGGAAATCTTCAACCCAATCTGGCAACAATTGACAGACTTTTTGGCGTTGCTATTGTCTTAATTGCATATAATAGTACGGGATGTGGTTAGAGGAAATTCCAGTATGTCTGTTTTACCTATTTGATTTGAGGGTCCTGCACAGAGTCGCAGCATACAGAGCAGAGCCGAGGAGTATACCGGCACTGCCCACCAAACCAAGGAACACTGGGAGACCTATGTAATATCTTCACAGAAAGACATCTTCTTACGAAAAGTTATTTCTAGTCACAGACAGTGTTTACAATGTCATGTAAAAGTACATTTTTAAGTCTACATTTAAATTTTAAATGATATTTACGGATGGACACCAGAGTGGATCAAAGATACTCTCTCCATTCCAATACTGTTCAAATATCTCTTTTTTTAATATCAAGATGGATTAGAGGGGACTTAAATATAGTAGTTTAGTCTGATTCAATATAAAGTCTAGTAGATATATTCCGAGAATACAGAATTTAACATTCAAAGGAATTATAATATTAAATACGTCCGACATACATTTAATAAACTTTTTCCAAGATATGTTTAACAGAAAATCGATTCTGTTCTAATAAGGTGAAAAAATGTGAATGACAGCTGTATGAAAACAAATACTGTGTAATTGTTTCATTAATACAGTTTGCATATTCCGACTGCAGTAATCTTACACTTGTAAAAGAAAATAAGTGATATTAATATTTTGATATTTAGGAGGGTGAATACCTTAGGACGCGTGCATCAGGCATGCGTGTAAACGCTGTTGTGCCTAATCGGCCTGTGAATAAGCAAAAAGCGGCAAGGCAAGACACTCCTTCAGGAAGAGAACAAAGTGTCATATTAGACATACCAAAAAAGTTTTAAAAGATTTTTGATATTAATAGCTTTATTACCTCCTGTTACATGCAGAACAGTTCCTACTAGTAATATTTTGCACTTGGTTGTCTCCCGTCCACCAATATATGTACAGTCCATCCCAATAAAGCTGAATATGGCAGCAAATAATCCTAGAAACATCCCAACTAGCAACAAAGCTCGCACTGCCTGTATTGCTCCTGTAAAGAAAAAAAGAGGGGGGAAAAGCCATGCCAACTAAGCTGAGCGTAAATCATGTTCCATATCTATCTGATTCCAATCTAACATATACATAAGGAATAATTATTAAAAAATATCAATAAATCCTACACAATCTTTCTTTTATTATTGTATTTAAACCAAAACTGATGAATTCTTTTCTTCATTACTCAAATCTTAAATCAGTTAATTTGACAAGGTTGTGTCTTGTACCTTGACTTACCCTGTTCTGCCCTGGCTCCCGGCCTTACAACCCACATGATGTCAAAGTCTCTGCAGTTGGCCACATCGCTGGAGTCTACATAGCAGTCTCTCCAAAGGGTGGACCAGTACCATGCAGCTTTAATAATCCACGAACCTCCTTGACCACCAATGTAGCTGATTCTCCAATAGTCCATTCCAATTGTGCAAGACACAAAAATCCAACCGAGAGTTGATATCAGAAAGCCGAACACTTGAATGAGCATCTTATTCATTGTGATCTTCTTCTTTTTCTTATTCAATTTAAAAAAAAACCCTTTTTTTTTTAGGTAAACGCTTTAAAAATATCTCATACTGCCAAAAACAACAGGTTGTAAACCTGAGAAGAAACGGCCTGTGTGTGTAAGAGTGTTTACTAAACTTATGTAAGAAAAGAAAAAGTGTAAGCACAGTGTGGGGTTTGTTTTCATGAGAATCACAAAGTATGTTTACTGTAAATTCGAAGGCGCATGCGTCCAGCTTAAAATGCGGTTAGTCTTACAAGTGTCCTTTTTCTCTGAAACAGACCTTGAGACACAAACTTTAATCTTGTAAAACAAAATGAATTTACATTTTTTAAATTTATATTAATTATTTGTTTAAAGTTTCGTACAGTAAACAACCTGAAAGTGATGCCACAAAAACCTATTTAAAGCTAAGTTCGTTTCGGGAGTTATAATAAACCAGAAAACTGTAAAGCAGTTGAAAAAAAGTCGGAGTTAATTTCCCAGAATGCATCACAAACTACAAACACGGACTCCTTCGGACTACCCAAACATCACATGACGTTCATGTCTCTCAGATTGTTGATTGCATTTACATTCACAGCATTTAGAAGATGTCCTTATCCAGAGCAATTAGGGGTTAAGGGCCTTGTTCGAAGGAGCTGGGAATCGAACCCTAATCTTCTAATTAGCAGTCCAACACCTTAACCACTGCGCTACCACTTCCCCCTCTACCTGTACCTAGAGATCAAACAAACAGGTATCTGAATTCACGACCGATTTGCCGAGCTGCTACCGGCTGATTCTGGATTGTTTACAAACTAAGCATCTGCTTAGGGTGTTCATGGCCACCAGGAGGCCCCCCGAAAGTTCATGAAATTAGAGATACTTTTTTTTTTTTATATATATATATATATATATATATATATATATATATATATATATCATATATTATATATATATATATATATATATATAGTATATATATATATATATATATATCTCCTCAATATTATGACAATAATTAAGCATATTAGTAGAACAGAGGAGCCCTATGAAATAAAAAATTCTGCAAAATAAAAAATAAAGTATACTGCTAAAAATAATTACCACTGCTGTACCGTCTGTTCCATATACCTGTTTAAAAGTTAGATCGTTCTATTTTAAGACAAAGTGTTACTTAATGTGAAACTTTTCCAGGTAAAAACCAAGGCCAAATATCTTTGCTTGCTGATCATTAACTAGAAAGTGCATTTTGTCAGCGTTACTGGTGCTAAAGTTGGCATATGTTTTAACTTTTAAGCGATTAGACCATGGATCATTTTCTTCAATTGACCTTGAAAGCCAACATTAAACATACAATGCCACCTTTAGAACTAATAACCTTTTAAAGTGTTTATTGATAAATAAATGCCATCAGATTGTGTATTATAAGTAAGATTATTCAGGGACTTGTGTAGATCATAAAATGAATAGTTCAATATGTTATTACTGTATTATGCGTAATGTATAGTACAGTGTCATGAAATGTTTTTTTTTAAATTGTTGAAATAATTATATATTAAAATTAAAGGGTAAATGTATTATATTACTGTTGATTTAAAATATAAACAGATAATTGACTCACATAAAATACAAAAATAATATGAAAATGTTCATATTTTTTACTAAACCTCAGACAAGTTAATAAACAATACATGGGGAAAACAACAAACTCAATATATAAACTCAGTATTTTAAGGTCTACTGGTTTTAAGGTTTTTTTGAGGGTCACAAATCATTTACAGGCCAAGCTTGGACAGGCTTCAGAGACTTAATTTGTTATGCAGATGTTGGCACTAACACAGTAGACTGGTGTTTTAAAGTCTGTTACCTAAAAAAATGTGACAGGATAATTTTATTAGAAAAAAAACTGATTATATGTATGTCTTTTATCAATCAATCAATCAATCTTATCTATCTAGATAATTAAGTTATCTATAGGAAAACTTGTTTTTATTATAATTTTAAAATTGTTTTTATTAAAATTTTATACGTGTATGTATGTGTGTATGTATGCAATATTTAATGTATATAGACCATTTAAAACTATCTTTTAATCTTTTACTATATGTCCATTTAAAACTTTTGCCATACATTTGATATTGTACACTTAGAAGGAAAATTTCAGTTACTCAGTACCTCAATTAGAGAATGCTTTATCTACTAAATAATAATAAAAGTGTAATTCTTTGGTAATTAAATATTTTAAGTATTGACAATTGTTAATAATTAACAGCATAACAGTTTATTTAAACAGAGCCTCATAAGTGTTACTGCTTTTTTAATTGAAATATATAGCGACATTTAAAATGTTATAACCACAGAATTAGCTAAAATGATTTAAAGATAAAAATAAAATGGTAAGAAACTACACCTTTTTTTTTATTAGTAGTAAAAAAGATTTTTTACACAACAGTTTTCTGTAAGAATTAATGATAGTGATGAATTTGAAATTACAGCAGTGAAGAAAGTAACGATACTTTTTAATCTTTAAAACTAGTTTCTTTAGACAACTGCATAGGTTTATGTACGGGTTAAAATTAGGGCTGCAACTTCATTCATTTCTAAAAGTAAAATCTTTAGACTTTTTATAGATTCAGTAATATATGTAGATTGAGGTTTAAAAACATTTTCCAACTTGTAAACATGTCAAATATCTTCGCTGAACAATATTACGTTCTAAAGCTTATTACTGCGTTTGATTATAATGAACCAACTAGGACACCAACCTTAAAAAATGCTTTTTATCAGATAACAAAAACCTAAACAACTGTTTTATGGATAATGTCCCAGATATTTTCTCTCAATCAGAATGGTTTTAACAACAAAAGTGTAGGGACTTTATTTCCTTCTGTGTAGTTCATACATAGGCACTTTTATCAAAATTTTTCGAGGTGTTACTGTATTCTGTTGGTGGCCTTCTGCCATTGGTCAAATGGTTTTGTGCTTTTTCAGGACTGGAAACATAAGTCGCTGTGCTATAGACATATCGCCTTTTGTTAGTGACACCCGAGCTGTGGAAAAAAAAGAAAGAAAAAAAAAAGAGTAAATCTTTATGATTAGTTTCAAAATAACACAAATAATTACTAAAATAAGAACAAGCAGAATTAATATCAACATTAATTTATAATTAATTTAATTAAGCTGTCCTTTTAAAGTGTTCTATAATACCCCCTGAAAGGCCCATTTACAAACAAACTGAAAGAAACTGTGAAAAAAATCTTGTAAAAGCATCACAAAATAAGATTGCAACAGTCTGATGAAAGTGAGTCGCAGTTATTGCAAAGGAGGAATATGCCACCAAATATTCAATGGTATTTAATTTAAAACATGTCCTGGATCATATATTTAAAGCAGAGTATTTTATATGGTGAATATTCGAACAAGAAAAAGGATAAAACAAGTATTTACTTAAAAATGAGTAAATAAAATATAAAATAGTGTTCTGTCATCATGGATACAATGTTCCTGGATGAATTAAAATGTTTAGTGATTAAAGATGAGGAAATCCAAATTAATTTACAGAGTTGGATCCTTCTAAATCACTCACTGAACAAATCCGAGTCTCACAAATCATTTGAGTCGTTTGAATCAGTGAAGATTGTGACTTCTTTTGCCATGGTCCTTCTACTAAAAAGCATTCATTGAATTCCTAGAATCCACCAAATCCTTGATTCAACTCATGAATGTCACACACTGACTCCTCGTAGTCCAACAAATTTATTGAATCCCATGGGTTCAGATAAATCAGTACCTGCGATATTGAGTCTTTTGTGTTTCTGACTATGCAGGAAGTTACCTAAAGCTTTTAGTCAGCTACTTTTATATAGAGTTACTAGCAAACACGTACTTAGAACAACTGAATTGCGTAATTTTACATATGTATTTATTGACATTGTTGTTGACAACAAGATAACAGGACTCAAATGATCTGAGTAAATGAAGAGAAGGATTCGTGACTCCCAAGTCATATAAAGGATCAGGTTAATTAACCCAGATTTAACTGAATTTGCTTATCTCTATTAGTTAGTTGTTCATTTTTCCTCCATTTTACCTTTTGTTATAGCCATCAAACAGGGACATGAAAAATACAGTCCCTCCCAGAATGCACAGGGCCGATCCTGACCAACCAATAAACAGGGCTGCCCCCAATTCATACCTGAGAATACACAAACGTGTTATTTATGATGCATCGCCTCAAATCAACTTGTCATAATATGTCTTCCAGCTCATGCCAAATGATCAGGAACATACTTTTGGTCCACAAACATGGGGTCAAAAAATTCAGACATAATCCTGTGTGCATACAGCGAGCAAGCGGTCAAAGAGCACAGACCTGCAATTACAGACAGTTAGTTTACCTGAGTATAATTTCGAGTCATCAACGCAGACACAGGGCACAGACACAGAAAATTCAAATAAAAAGATTACACACCACCCATAAAATACAGGAGGCCAGAAAAGCCTGCAATCCGAGCTTTGAGTTGATCACTTCCTCCAATTTTAGTGCACTTCATGCCCACCAGAGCACAGGCAGTCGCGAAAAACCCAAGGCATACGGCTGAGATCATCAATCCTCGGCACACCTGGATGTAACCTGTCAGAAAATATAGAAAGAAAACTAGTTCATATAAGCAAAAAATGTATCAAAGCAAAGCACAATAATAGTGGTACACTACTTAGTGTGAGGTGCTGTAAGCAATTTAGGGCGCTGTTAAATACTTTCTATTACATTACTGCTGCTACTGTTACTACAATTAAAACAGATTTCTGGGGGCCCCGAAGTGCATTGACCCTTAGAGTTCTTCTAACTTTACCCTCCTCAGAGTCGTGTAGGTGTTTATACTATAGTTGTATAGGTTGTTTCACTGGACTAAACAGCTCAACCCTTTACAGTACATTTCTGGCAGACGCCCTTATTCTTTTACATTTATCCATTTTTTTTTTGAGGGTTCAGGGCTTTGCTCATGGGCAGCTTTTGATGCTGGAGAATAAACCCATGATCTTCCAATCAGCATTTCAACACTAACCACTAAGCCACCACTTCCCCTAGATATCCTAGCAGTCAGCAGGTAATTTCTTATTGACCTGGGGCCTGATGTACAAAGACTTGCATTGAATTATTACTAAAAGCACAAAAAACCCCCCCCCCCCCCCCAAAAAAAACCAGATGCATCATCAAACGCTGCGTACGGAGAATCCCAGACATACAGTCGAGCCCGAAATTATTCATACCCCTGGCAAATTCTGACCTAAAAGTTACTTTTTTTTGACTGGAAATGACACAGGCTTCTCACAAAAGATAATAAGACGATGTACAAGAGGCATCATCAATTCTCAGCTTTTATTTACATTTGAACAAAAAGTGGCATATCCAAAATTATTCATACCCATCTCAATAATCAATAGAAAAGCCTTTATTGGCTATTACAGCAATCAAACACTTCCTGTAATTGCTGACCAGCTTTTTGCATGTCTCCTCTGGTATTGTTGCCCATTCATCTTTAGCGATGAGCTCCAACTCTTTCAGGTTGGAGGGTCTCCTTGCCATCACCCTGATCTTTAGCACCCTCCACAGATTCTCAATTGGATTTAAGTTGGGCCACTGCAAAACGTTAATGGTTATAGTCTGCTAACAATTTCTTCACCACTTTTACTGTGTGTTTTGGGTTGTTGTCGTGCTGAAATGTCCACTGGTGCCCAAGGCCATCTGCAGACTGCCTGATGTTGTTGTTGAGAATTTTGATGTATTGCTCCTTTTTGATGGTGCCATTTATTGTGATTAGGTTCCCTGGTCCACCCCCTGAAAAACACCCCAAAACATTAGCTTCCCACCACCATGTTTGACAGTGGGGATGGTGTTGTTAGGGTTGAACGCTTCTCCTTTTTTAAGAAGAGAACTGCTGTGCACAGACAGTGTGGAAGGAATTATATTGCGACAACCACACATTGACGGGCCTGAATGGCTTGTTGGTTGGGCTGCACATATACTGTTCCTGGGTCAGGGTAATCTGGCGGTGCCACATCCTCACCAAGTGGTATGCGGTGTCCGTGTGCGACATTGTGCAGCACACCACAGGCCAACACGATGCAGCACACCTTGTTAGGGTGGTATAGCAGCATCCCCCCCGTCCTATCCAGGCAGCGCCACCGGCATTTTAGCTGCCCAATCGCTCTACAACTGACCGAGTGCGAGAATAGGCATCATTGTATCTGCGCTCTATGTCAGTTCGTGGGTTGGTGAGGGGGGTTAATAGCCACGTCTTTAGTGGATAACTGCGGTCTCCTGATAGGCAGTTGAATAATTAAACACACAAAAAAAATAAACATTAAATAGAACCATTAACGCATCACTTACCAGGAAGCCACCCATCACGCACCCTGCCAGCTTGGAGCCTATGCTGTTAAGGATGTATAAATCATGGGTTGAC
Organism: Bagarius yarrelli; assembly: GCA_005784505.1. NCBI lineage: Eukaryota > Metazoa > Chordata > Actinopteri > Siluriformes > Sisoridae > Bagarius > Bagarius yarrelli. The sequence goes on from VCAZ01000081.1 coordinate 1,129,758, forward strand.
CCGTGAAAAAAACACGAAAAATTTACTTACACCAGACATGAAGTTGGTGTGGAGGAACGCACATTTTTACGTTAATTTTACTGTTAGTAAATCCAACCTTAAACGTAGTTTTTTTATACATAGTTTAAAGGTAAAAACGATATATGAAGTGTTTTCTTCATTTTGTGGCTCCCAATGTTTTTTTTCTGTAGGTAACAAGCTCAAATAGCTCTGAGTGTTAAAGGTTGCCGAACCCCTATCCTAGCCTTGTCAGATATTTATCATATATTTATCATATAAACCTTCGATAACCAGACAGATTAGATAAATGTGTAGCTAGCCAGAAGTCCTAAACTGAAATGAATGTAGGCAAGTAACTATATGTCAAACATGACTAAAGTTTTAGAAGTCCAAACTTCTCCAGGCGTTTTCGTGACAAGTCTTTAAATCTGAATTTGTGAAAATTTGAATTATTGTAATTTAAAACCTAAATATTATGTGGCATTTAACAGAGTTTTGAATATTTACAATTTTAATTTTTTGGTTATGAATTTTTAGACAGAAAATGTGTTGTTTTTAATCTGAATTCTGACATTTTTAACATTGAATTTGATGTTCCGAATTCTGCGACTTGAACCTTTGTTGTTCTCGGTCCTGCATGATTACGTCTAAATAGCTCATATGATATTTAAGTGGTGTTAAAATGATAAAACTTAAAACAGTTCTCTCCATCTCATCATGGGTCATTTCTCAGGTGTGGGAAATTGCTCAAATTTTTCCATGAGGTTTATCATGAGCTGATCATTAATAGACAGGTGACAAATCTGTGCAATGCAAAGCAAAGCAAGACAGACAGAAAATAGCTGATTAATATATTGGATATTGGTTTTTATCTTAAACTTTGCAGTTTTTTCAAATAAATTTATGCTATTAGTTAGAGGTTTGTGTTGTAGACAAAATATCCTTAACTTTCCTCATTCTTTAACACATACAAACTCACTTATCCATGACAGTATTTTCAAGGCAAAAAGAGCAGGCTGACCGTCTAAAGCGAGCATAGAGGGAAAGTCTTTGCAGTTGGAGACTCCGGTAGAATCGGTCACACAGACCTTCCAGAGGTTGCACCAGAAGGTGGCTGTAGTAATGACTGTGCCATCATTTGAAGACACTTTCCAGTAATCCGTTGGTAAAGTGGAAGACACCAGCACCCAGCCTATTGTAGATACCAGAAATGCTGCTATTTCCGTTTCCATATTACCCATTGTTTCTTTAGGATGATTGTTGAGCCAAAAGTCTGTTTAAAGGAGGTCTTCACAAAGTTCTGGTTCAGCTAGTCCAGGTTGAATAAGTGAGGGTGTAAAAGTCATACCTTGGCTACACATTGGGGAGGGTTTTGGCTTCACTCGTCACAGATTTGCTTTCTTCTGTGCCCTTAAGACATTAAGAGACTAAGATATATAGTCTGGTCCAATAACAGCTGCTTATGGACTGCACAGGAGACTTATTGGTTTATATTTAAAAAAGAAACATTTGTACAGAGGAAATCTAAAACTCCTAAGATTTCTGCTGGACCTCCATACGGATCTTTATAGACTAAAAATATATATAAAAAAACAACATTTTGCACATGGACACATACAACAAAAGTTTTTTTACCAATGGCACGCCGACCAATTTAACAAACACAGAAGAACTAAATTAATGCATATTAAAATTTAAGGAAGAAAATAAAATCCAAGATAAACATGAAGGTACAAAAAAAGGCATTAGAGCAGTTCAAAAGATTAAATAATAGACCATAAATACTGTCGGAAAGCATCTTTACAGCAATGTAAATGGGAAGTGGTAACACAGTGGTTAAAGTGCTGGGCTGCTAACCTAAAGTGTGTGGGTTCAATTCCCAGCACCTTAAATTGACCACTGTTGGGCCTCTGAGCCTTTAACCCTCAACTGCTCATCTGTATAAATAAGAAATGTAAGTGGCTCTGGATAAAGGCGTCTATATGTCAATGTAGAAACATATGAATTTGCCACACTTTTGACAAAGCTACATTAAGTTCTGTGCCTAATCATTTTTAAGTAGCTAAGAAACAACAAAGATGTTCAAATAAATGTGGCGTGTTACGGATATTGTTAAGGATAATAATGTTAAGGTAAAGTTAGCATTTAACATTCTGTATGACAAAATATCATCAGATATCAGACCTCAAAACAACCTTACATTTTAAACAAGTCTGATTTTTATGGAAAGGCCTAAAGATTATCGTACTTTCAGATTGTCCTTGGTTTAATTTTTTAAAAATTCATATTTTATTCTATTTTTACCTAATTGCTTAAAATAAAGTCACATAGAATTAGATGTTTTTTTTTAAATCTTTTATAAACGGTTAAGGACCTGGGATCAAGCCTCACCACCGCCAGCCAGCCACTGTTGGGTCCTTGAGCAAGACCCTTAACCCTTCCTGCTCCAGGGGCGCTGCATCATAGCTGACCCTGCGCTTTGACCCCAACTTACTAAGATGGGATATACGAAGAAACAAATTTCACTGTAAAAAGTATATGTGCAAAATAAAGGCATTTACATTAACATCAGGAGGACAAAAGTTGATGGCATGACAATAAAATGTAAAAATACCTTTGTGTAGGTAGCATAAGTAGGACACTACAGTGCATTAAGCTGAATAATTGCATTAGAAAGTGAATTTAAAACATAAGCTAATTGTAAATTATGCCAAATAGCTCAATAATTTTAATAATGACAGAGAACTTGTAAAAATGTAAGGAGGCCATTCGAATCACAATGCAAGTAACATTAGATATGTGTTTATCTGTTATATACACGTTATATTTTTAGTTAAAGTGTTACTTATTTTGAATTTTTATGATTTTATTTTTAATATAAATGCTACATTTAAATAAAACAGGAGAATGAATTGCTAATGGTTCTTTTTAGTTCATACATACACATATATATATATATATATACACATATACACACACACATATATATATATATATATATACACACACACATACATATATCATATATATATATATATATATATATATAATATATATATAACATACATATATATCACATATATATATATATATATATATATATATATATAGTATATATATATATATATATATATATATATATATATATATATATATATATATATATATATATATATATATATAGATATATATGTATATATATATATATGATATATATATATATATGTATGTATAATATATGTATGTATGTATATATATATATATATATATATATCTATATATATATACACACACACACACACACACACACACACACACAGCATTTCGCCACCAGGGACCGCCAAATCTCCAGCATCGTTTTAAACAGTTTAAACGTGTTTTCTCTCCTACGCAGGAAAAGCTTTAGGAACGATAGATGTGTGTACAAATTTTAAAATGTTAGATATAGTAAAATTATACATAAATTACACTTAAAGTTTAAAGTAAAAGTGTGAAAGTGATAAAAGCCTGAAACGTGTTCTGTTTAGATTCTACAACACAACCATGCACTAAAAAAAAATCTTTACTTATTGTTCACACACAATTCTGACTGAAATAATCTTTAAACAATATGAATAATGAATGTCTACCGACTAGGATATACTGTATACAAACATTTATTTATTTATTTATCTTCTATACCCGCTTATTTCCTAATTCGGGGTTACAGGGATTTGCTGGAGTCTATCCGTTCCATCTCAGAGGGCAAGAGGCAGGAGGGACATACCCTGGACAGGTCATATAATTTATTCTTTTAAATGTAAAGGTTATGTTAATGATTCTGTCATGAATCACAGTCTTTATCACACCCTGCGTTTTTGTCGTTTGTCCTCTTATCGTAGCGTAATGTTTTATTATAATTATTCCAGCAGTTGTTTGAGTCGGTTGCAACATTTGGCTTTAATTTTACAGCTGTTTGTTGCACTGAGCTGTTGTAAGATGATTCCATGACCGTTGCTTAGGGCCTCGTGGCTGCCAGGAGTCCTCCAATAATACTTAAGTAGTGCTTATGTAGTACAGAGTGTGATTGATTAATGTTAATTTTATTGAAGTTGATTAAAGAAGCAGCTGCACTGCCGCTAAACTAACATTAACGTTGCAAAAAAAAGGATGTATCCTTCTGATGCAAAGAAGAAGAAGAAAAAAAAAGAAACAGCAAGATAAATTAAGAAAGTTAATGTCAACTAAACAATGCTAGTTTTTTAGCTACATTTCAGTACATCGAAGTAAAGTAATTAAAGCCACTAATTACTACAAGACTTTAAATATTAAACTGTTTAACACCTTGCTAAACTGTAAAAACATTGGTATGGCTACAACAAATAAAATTGATGATTTATAGTAATTTATAGTGTGCAAATCAAGGGCTGATTAATAATCATATGGGGGGAATTATGAATTACAAACACTTAAAAATGAGTTTTAAAACAGCAATAATTAAAACACTGTTCTAAGAAAACAAAAATATATATTTTCAATTTAAATTTAAGGATGTAATGTTTTGTTTGCATGTTTACCTGACTTAATGCATCATAAAATAATGCAATGACCCAAAACCACAAAGATAAAGTAGGTTTTTATTCTTAAATTCTACCATCAACGTATTTTTTTCTTTTTTAATTCTAACTGGGATGCAAGTTGTTCGTGTCATCATATTAAATTGCACACATGGAAATGAACACTCTAAGCTTGACTTTAATTAAGAGAATAAAGCTTATTTGTCCAATCATCTTAAAGAATTTCTATAGATATCCAGTGGAGAAGTTGCACCAAACTTGATGCTTACCTTCTAATTTAAAGATGGTGTGGTGCTGCCTACAATGCACAGCGCCAATGGCATTTCCAGCACAGTTCATCCAAAGCCCCTGAAACACCCAGGTGGCTGTAATAACAGACGAAGCTCTGCTTGTGCTCTTCCATTCGTTAGACACGGTGGCAGCAATGGTGGCAGCCAACCCTGCTAATCCTGCCAAAAATGCCACAATTTGCTGGATTGACATGGTTTAAAACGAAGCATGTAGGAAAGGATTTCTGAACGTGAGCTATCAAAATGCCAATGAAGCAAAGAAATTACAACAAAAGACAAGTGTTATAGGGTAATAATTCACCAGGTGGACATCAGGGCTGGCTAAATTTTACAGTAAAAGTCCATAGAAGCCAAGCCGACAGTTAGTCATTGAAGGGAACGTCCTTTCGTTCGAGATACAGCATTGTTACTTATTTTGCTTTTTTGGTTGACACAAGATTTGTTTAACATTAACATTTCAAAACAACTTGTTAAGCCTTAAAATGAGAATGTGGCAAAGTTCATCAGTAGAAGTACTGTTCCTGGTTATACAGTAAATTTTCATCTGTATTATTTATTATCGAAATTTCATGTGACCTAGAAAAAACTCACTGGAAACTCACAAGCAGACCTGGTAGCAATATACAGTAGAACAAGGGATATATACATATATATATACTAGGATGTACCAGATTGACCCATGAGCTTTTCTGAAGGGCTGGAAAACTGCAAAATCTTAATATTATTCTAGCAGTTTATTATTAAATGTGATTTATTTGAATAAAAAGCTGCCAAAAAGAACATTAAAAAACCTATGAACAAAACAAGGGGGTTAAATACCCTAATTAATCAGTGAAGAACTATTTAAATAGACTCAAAACACCTGAACACCTGAAGTGTGACGTCTTTGTCTGCGACTAAATGTAGTAATATCTGCCTTCCGGTAGGTGGCCCTACTGCACCGTAACTGCTTCTACCAACCTCTATAATACACTACAGAAGAAGAAGAATAACACAGAATATGGCGGCTGACAAATCTACTAAGGAAAAGCTATTGTCCGCTCTGAATGATATTGAAGTGTTATCCAGGTTAGTTTTATAGCTGATTTCTGTATTTTAAAAACGAATAATATTGTTTTGTTGCGCAAAGTTTTTGTTCAATTTTTACATCTAACGAGCAAAACCTTATATCATTTGGTTAGCTGTGCTAACGTATAGCTTTAGTTGTACTCTAAAAGAAGCTTGGATTGGCTCGTAGTGTATACTCCTCCTCGCTGATTGGTTAGTGTGAATTGACAAGCCAATCAGAGTGGGGGTTTGGCGGCTAGCCGGGAGGAACTTAATAGCGTACTACCACTACTCATAAGCTTTTATTATATTAACAAACTAAATATTGTATAAGTGTCGTCAAAATATTATCTTACACCCAAAGTGCTTAAATTTGTGTTGTTTTTGTGCCTTTAGGGAACTGATAGAAATGCTTGCATTGTCGCGAAGTCAGAAACTTCCCCAGCCTGGAGAGGATGTTCAGGTATTCTGCAACTTCCGCCTCTGAAACAAGTTAAATATGTTTAGAGCTAAATGTAAGGCGAATTTCTTGCTTGGTGCTAAATTTCCGTTTCAAAATTGTTCTCAGAAGCAGCTTCCAACAAAAATATAAACGAAATTAGTCTGATTAGTTGAGAAATGTAAGCACGTGTGTGTGTGTGTGTGTGTGTGTGTGTGTGTGTGTGTGTGTGTGTGTGTGTGGAGACAATTCCCCATACAGAATCATAGTGTTGAATTCATCTCTCTGATCAGGTGCTGGAGCTGCTTGTGCAGAGAGATAAAGAGTTCCAGGAGCTGATGCGGACCGCTTCGAGACAGGGTCAGACTCACGAAGAGATGCAGAAGCTGGAGAAAGAGGTTGAGAAACGGGACGGAGACATCCAGCTTCTGCAGAAGCAGCTCAAGGAGGCGGAGCACATCCTTGTAAGATCGTTTCTGGAAATTCTAAGATCTGATGAAGCTGATGATCTGTTGGCGAGTACAGAAATGTGTGTTGAGATAGAGATCACTGTTGTTCGAGATAAAGGCTGCTTTTTGGTTTGAAGTTACTGATGTAGAAATATCTGGCACTGCTGAGAACGATGTTGAGATGAATTGAACAAAAATGACAGCGAGGATCAGAAAAGAAGGAGGCATGGGAGATTATGGCGATGCAGAGGTAATAAAGTACAGCATCTTCATGTCTTAAAGGTAGATTTTTGAAAAATGCTTTTAACCACATTGATCCCCAAAACACACCTGCAGTCAGTCTTATTTATGTAGCACTATTTAAACACAACCCTAGGTTGACCAGTGCGCTACACACAAAAATATCTCAATGAGACAAAAGAGAGGTAAAAAAATTATTAAACAATACAGTACAATAAAATGAATCTCAGTGATTAAAAACGACAAGTAGGTATGTCTTCAACATGGACAGTGAAAATGTGGATCTGATCTAGAGGGGCAGCAACTGAGAAAGTGCCGTCACCCCTACATTTCAGCATAGACTTTGGGATGCGTAATAAAGTCTGGTTGGGCGACCGGCGAGACAAGAGGGGCTGATGTTCAGTGAAGGACAAGCCGTTTAATGACTTAAAAACTAAGAGGAGAATTTAAAAATTAAATAAAGTTCAAAGACTGTAAAACTGCTGTAATGTGATCTTTTATTTATTTATTTATTTTATTGCTTCTGGACAAAGTAGCTTTTGCTTTCGGTATAAATTTAAGCTGAAAAAAAAGCAGATAAGAGCGCCCACGGTGTTGCCAGATTGGATGTTTTTCAGCTCATTTGGGCTTCTTTCGATTGTCAGACCAAAAAAAATGGTCTGGTTTATAAAACTTGGGCTTCTTTTTGATACTAGGGGCAACAGTTTGTTAATTTTTGTTTGTTTTTTTTTAATCCAGACAATCTGTGTCTGTGCTGCTTTTACTTATGTTAGAACAGAAGATTTTCTGTTTTCAATCAGCACTCCGATCGGTGTGGCGCTATAACTGATGATGTAGCTTATTTTAGTGAGCACGTTCAAGAAGTAAATATAAACACATGCATAAAAAGTATAAATAATAAATTTGACACTGCTTTATTAGGTTAGTTTATACCTAATAATTGCAGAAGTTGAATAATTAATAGCCTACTGATTATTTATTTATTAAAAATAGACTTTTTAAATATTTTTTTTTTGAAATATAATAGTCATAACTCCTAAATCAACTAACTGGATAAGCTGCAATAGTTGCTGATTTTAGTTGCTATTGAATTTTTTTTTTTTTTTTTGGATCAGATCATCAAAATAATCGTAGCTCTCATGCTTCAGCACAAGCAGGTTCTAGTCTAGGGAAGCTGTGTGTGTGTGTAGTTATATACCTTCTTTTAAATGTGTATTGACCTGCTGCTTCATTCAGTATAGATGAACCTACTAATGTCTTCTGTGATGTGCAGTATCATATCCCTGTCTATCTCTTTATATCTATATACCTCCGTCTTTTGCTAGCTTCCATCAGTGCCTCTTTTCTTTTTGAATCTCTTTAACCATCTGCACACAAGCTATATTGATTGATGAAAAATCCATTTTTTGTTTTCTCCACCGAGCAGTTTGGTACGCGAGTTTGGTCTGTTGAGCCGTCTGGTCTATTAAATGGTAGAAACCACCTTGATACAGTCTGAATCCTGAAAAAGCTCTTTGTCTCTGTTTTATTTTACTTTTGCAGGCTACTGCTGTGTATCAGGCCAAAGAGAAACTGAAATCTATCGAGAAGGCTAGAAAAGGTATTTCGTTGTTTGTTTGTTTTTTCCTTCCCCCTGGACCGGAGAACATTCAATTTAAACACTGTACACCAACTGTGGTGGTGGTTTTGTTTACAATTATTTAAATCCCACTAGCTTACACTGATTCCGGTGTGTTCTACAGTGTACAACAAAATGTCCACTTGTTGTTCACATGTCCAAATGCTTGGGTCAATAAAATATTATTTCTAACCTGAAGGATAAAGGAATAACCGATATATCATTTTTCTATTTTAGTAGCAGAAATCTCAGCAAAAAAAAATCAGCTGAGCGGTATAAGGTGTGGCTTTGAGTGTATGTGCTTCCGCACATGCCTGGTCTTGACATAATTTCTCTCGGAAGTATCGCCCTTTTACCTGTAAATGATCAGCAGGAAAAAGCTTAGTTTTTATTCCTTGTGGCTAAAACTACTTGGATTAACCAACACATCTCATCTTTACAGGACTAAAAGCTAATGTCATCAAATTTATTCAGACCGAAAGCCTCGTCACCTGATCACCAGTTCGGAATAGGTCACGTCTCATAAAAACACTCAATCAAAATGCTCTCAGTCGGAATGACGGTGTGCATGCAAACGCTGTCAGTGACCTCTACAGTCAAGTGTTTTAATATTAAAAAAAAAAAAAAAAAAGTATTCCTATGTCGATTATATGTAATGCTAATAAAGTGCACTATTTTATTTAAATCACATAAGCATGTCCCCCCCCTGTGCACCAGCCTATATTTTATACAAAATTAAATGTTTTCTGTCTTAAAAGGCAATCATTTAATAAAACCCCCATTTCTCATGAGTGGACAGTTATGACATTTATTAGAAAAAAAAAAAGAAATAGATTAGCATAAAATATTAAACAAATGTCTTGAGTATGTAAGCAAATTAGTGAAGGCGCTGTTGATGCTCATTGTCCATGTTTCTGTTATAGGCAGCATCTCATCAGAAGAAATTATAAAATATGCCCACAGAATTAGTGCCAGTAATGCAGTGTGTGCGCCTCTCAACTGGGTCCCAGGTAGGTTTTTTTTTAAAAAAAAAAACTCATTTGCATATTGTGTGTAGGTAAAGAGCTTCTTTCAGACAGTGTGTGTGTTTTATGTGTGTGCGTGTGCCAGGTGACCCCAGGAGGCCGTATCCCACTGACCTTGAGATGCGCAGTGGAATGCTTGGTCACATGTGCAACTTGCCCACAAATGGCGTAAACGGCCACCTGCCTGGAGACGCCCTGGCTGCTGGGAGATTACCAGGTAAATGTGTTCTTGTATTTTAGAAGATGGTGATGTATGACAGTTTTTTTTTTGTTTCGTTTAAGTTACAATCCCAGGTGGAAAAAAATAAGTTGGATAAAAGCTTTATTTGAAGTATATGAAAGAATATGCTGTCAGTGTGAGTGGTTGCATCTCAGAGCCAGAAAAGCAGAAACTTTGTCGCATTACAGGGTAAACCTCCTTGGTAAGTTTGTGTTGCCATGAACTCTGCCCTTGGCTAGAGGCGGATAGAAAGATAACATTTTTCGACAAGTATTGCAGAAACATAATTATACACTCGGACCTCTAATGAGCTAATAATTCAGCATCCAACACACTGTAAATTGAAGTAAGGTGGAATTTTGGCATATGAATGCCCTTTCTTGTGAATTTTTGCCTTAATTAAACTTTTGCAAGTAGTTGCGCATTTATCCAGAGGTCATTTAAAACTTCTGTGGAAAGTCAAGCAAAGCCAACAAAGCAAGTTTACAATTTTTTATTTTTTTTATTATTATTATTATTTTACTCAGCGAAAGCTGTATCAGATGAGTTGACTCGGCGTTGCCTTTGGCATGCGATTAAATGCTACGAGCTTTTTTTTTTTTTTTAATTTTTTACACTTTTTTGTTAAAAATGGTATATGGCTGGTGTGGGATTTTTTTTTTCCCCTTATTTTACCTAAATTAAAATAGTTAGTTATTTATGTGCAAAAATATAATGGTTTTGGAAATTGGTAATAATTAAACATTTTTTGTGTGCTGAAACCAATTCTTCTTTCAGTAATATGGAAAATCTTCAGATGAAATTAAGTTTGCATGCAGAGGTTCCACTGTACTACTCTCCGATCACATTTACTGATTATTAAACTGTCGCCATTTTACGTTCCATGTTGTTGATCATTAACGTGAATATCGCTTTTTGTTCTTCATCCTTATTCCTCCTAAGATGTGCTAGCCCCGCAGTACCCATGGCAGTCAGCAGATGTTGCCATGACGATGCCTCCACCACCTCACCATGGTAACGACCTCGGCTTGGAGTTGCCGGGACACAATAAGGAGAATGAGGACGACGTGGAGGCAATGAGCACCGACTCGTCCAGTAGCAGCAGTGATTCTGACTGACAATTCATAAGCAAAAAAAGGCAAAGTGCACAGTTTAGCGAAAGACATGGTATAAGGGGTACCTCCATAAGCAGACCTTATGACCCTTTAAAAAGGTAGTCCATGTCCATGTGACAAAGTTTTGTATTTGGTGGTTGTGTAAATAATGCTGTAAATATGTTTGGGTTTAAGACCTTAAGTAAAGAGTTTTTTTTGGTAAAATGTAATGGCGTTTGGTTTATTATTGAAAATGCATTTTAAGACAGATCAGAATTCTTATCATGTCTTACGTTTTTAAAATTTTCTACGAATCACTGATGAAATAGTTGGAAGCCATTTTTTTTTTTAATGGATGTTCTTTTTGTATACACACAAAATTCAAAATGTCACTTGAAACAAAAACAATGTTACATGAAGTCCTACAAAAAATCAACGAACAAGAACTAAAAAAAAAAAAAAAAAAAAAAAGAAATTACTGCATGATCCAAAACCCGTGTCCAGCGAGAAAACATTGTGTTATTAATAGCTTGGTTATTACTTAGAATCCAAAGATCTATAAAATCATTCAGTCTGAATTGACGATTAAAAAAAATCTTATTGGAAAGAATATCACACAGCAAGACGATGCACTGCAAACACATGCCAAACCAGCTGACGTCACATATAGCATTTGATACACATTTATCCAAGCGACTCGCATTTTATATACATTTTATTTATTTATTTTTATAAAACCCAACTGAGACAGTTGATGGTTTAGGAGCCTTGCTCAGGGGCCTGGAAGTGTCAGCTTGGTGACCACTGAAGGTCCTCTTTTGTGATGCTTTTTTTTGTTGTTGTATTTGTAGCTCTTTAGTCTTGTTATCAGGAAGTGAAATGCTGCTCAGCTGGGTTAAGGTCTACCAAGATGAGTAGTTTGGCTGATATGAATTGTTTCTTCGCCTCATGTCGCTGTTTGTCTTTTAAGATCTGAAAAAACAAAAGCCGATAACATTAGGCAGCTGTAGGGATGTGGATGTTCGATATAGAAATGTGGATTCTCATTCTCAATTGGGGGTTTGGAGGTTTTTAGTAATATTAATGTAATAGAACAAATTTCCAACTGTACGCAGGAAATACCAGCAAGGAACAATTTGGCTCCTTGTTAAAGTCATTCAGATCCTTGTCCATTTTCACCCATTTTAACACGAGCTGTGCTTTGTGCTCTAAAATAGCCCACCCCTTAACTGGTGCCATTTTTAAGAGATATGATTCAATATTAAATGGTTTTAATAAAATGGTGTATAATATAATAATAATAATAATAATAATCATCCCTTAAATCAATTTAAATTAATGGAAAATGTATGTGTATGTTCAAGGACACGAAGAATTAGAAATTGGCATGTTTGTTGTGTGTGTGTGTGGTGTGTGTGTGTTGCGTGTGCGCTAGGGACAAAGAGAGGAAATATTTGAAGATTGTTTTTATATGCCACTAATTAATTTTATATTAAAATGCCACTTATCAATGTATATTAAACAAAAACAATTTAGTGCATGATTTCGAGGCGAAACGATGTGGTTATTTTTCCAAATTCACTGACAAGGATTGTTATTTCCTAAATAGAATCCATGCCACAGGCAGACTAGGTTATTAAACCTGTTTAGTCCTCTTCCTTTCATGTCTCAGTCCATCATAGGCTTTTTTATCCCCTTATTTCTTCCTTCAATTGATGGAGTGTTAAGGGGGGTGGGGGGGGGGGTCTTATCTCCCCAGAGACCAATGAGTGATGACTCACCTCGTGTGTGCGTGAGGTGAGGTGAGGTGGGGTGGGGGGTGGGGGGCACAGAATGCTGGAAAAAAGAAAAAAAATGTAACGTTAAGAGGGAACATAGCGGAGAATGATGATGACTCAAACACTGATGACAGCCGAGAAACATGTCCTTAAAAACAGACATATTGACGTAAGATAGTAGATATTATTCAGACGTTCCTTTTTCAGTGGGTGACTGCCTGACAACACAGAATTTATGTGTATATGAATAACGGGAAAAAAAAGGTTTTACTAAAAAAAAAACGTTGCTACTTTACTTTAGTTGCGAACTGTATTATATATGTTCAATATTTTTTTTTTTAATCATATTTTTTTTTATTACCTATGAGTGACAGTCTTTTTTTCTTTCTCACAAGGAGGTACCATATCAGTGGATCTAATATTACAAAAACAATGTGCGAAGATTAAAAAAAGAGACCTAAATATTAAAAAAATATTAGTAAAACTGAGCTACGGCTAATTATTTCCTAAAATGTACAAACAAACAATGGAGAATTCCAAAAATAATTAATAAATTGTTGTGAAATTGATTTCCACTGAATATATACACTACAGTGGCAGCACAGTGGTTTAGTGGTTAGCACTGTTGCTTCACAGCAAAGTGGTCTTAGGATCATATCCCTGGCAGGATCCTTTCTCTGCTGAAGACGTATTAAACATATTGAAATAACCAGGCCAGAGATCTGATCGGAACTCAACAGAAAACCTTGGGAAAATCCTTAATGACAAAGTTATGGCCAGGAAACCCACTACAGTCACTGAATTGTGGAAGCCGCTGGAAGAAGAGTGGACCATCAAAGCAGTGTGAGAGACTAGTCAAGTTATGTCAAGTCAAGTCACCTTTATTTCTATAGCGCTTTTAGCAATCGGAATTGTTTCAAAGCAGCTTTACAGAAATACATCAGAAACGACAATATTAAACATTTATTAAAATGTCCCCAACTAAGCAAGCCAGAGGCGACTGTGGCAAGGAACCAAAACTCCATCGATGACGGAATGGAGAAAAAAACCTGGGGAGAAACCAGGCTCAGTCGGGGGGTCAGTTCTCCTCTGACCAGATAAACCAGTAGGTTACCCATGCTGCAGCAAAGTTTCCGTGGTCTTTTTCCAGATGGCTGAGAAACTGCCTTATTGTCTCCAGGTGATGGTGGCGGAATAACAAAGAACAGACATATGTTAGTGTAGATGCAATTCGACTTGTGATAAACAAATATACTGTGTGTTATTGGAGGTTGACCTGACTATTGTAGTCTAGCAATCCTTTAACGGATTCGAATAATAAAAATGTGTGTATTATGTGTAGGCCAGGTTAAAGACAAGTGTCTTTCGCAGATGTCACATGGTCGAAGATGTGTTGCCAGTCAATGCAAGATCCTGTACACCACATACTAACCGTTGCCTGTTGTTGCCTTCAGAAATGTTGCTGTACTCTAATTTTGGTTATTGTGTTTTCTGAAAAATAAAGGCTTTTTGTTGTAAATCACTGAAGTATTAACATGTTATAGCCACAATTAAAAAAAATAGAAAATTAACGTTAATATATATTTATTATAATAGTGAATATCGTTTATCCTACAGAAATAAATAACTGAGATCATTGTACAAGCATGTACATCAAAGTAAGAAAAAACATCAACAACATGAAATCAACTGTCAAATGATGTACAGCTTTTTTTTTTTTAATCCTTGGTCTTGGCATGATATGACTTGTCCTATTTGGAACCCGGTACAACTCATTAATTAGATTTGAGCTTTGAGTTATTGGAAGACAGAGATGTCTAGATGACTTGCTGATAAAGCACCGCAAACAAATTTCCTCTTCGGCAGCGTTGTTTAAAACATCGAAACAGATTGCGTAATGATGAGGAAAGAGAAGCTTTTAACAGGATTCAGAGCTCTTTATCAGCTCATCATCATCAAAAAAGGTTCATTATTATATATAAATTTAATGTTGCAATACAGAAAAAAAAGTTTAATAGCATACATATATAAAATTACCAAATAATATATAGGCAAAATATAAAGCATTGACATCAAATAGTCAAGATATGTTTTTGTATGTGACTGTATTTTTACTCATTTCTAAATTAATTAATAAAATATTCTGATCAATGAATTAATTATAAAACTATTACAATTTAATCCGACATATCTTTATTACAAAAACATTTTAACATATGCATAATATCTGACAATATTATTCACTCACAAAACATTGTATTGATGCTAGTCAGAATCTTTCAATTTTTCATATCTCAGATTCCACAATACGTTAAATTAATTTAGATGATCGATTGTGAACATGATCGGAAACTGTTTTCCTTTATGCAGTGCACTGTGGTCACATGACTGGCTGATTTTGATCATTGAACGAATGATTAGATGTACAGGTGATGTTTATTAATACTCTGTAAATGTACTTTTCTCAGTATTTGCTTAAAAAAAGGGGGAAAAAAGTTAAATTACTGTGTGGAATAAAACATATTTTTTATTTATGTCTGTTACAAAAAAATTAACCTCTTTTTCTGACACCCTTATCCAGAGTGACTTACATTTATACAACTGAGGGTCAAGGGTGTTGCTTGGGGGCCCAACGGCAGTGGCTTGGTGAAGCTGGGAATTGAAACCACAATCTTCAGGTTGGTAGTCCAATACCTTAACCATGAGCCACCACATCCCCACAAACTGGTGACATCACACTGAATGCAAGTCGTACAAGTTCACTTTGTAAGCATGTACCAACTTACGGAAACAGTTTCTGCTGCATGGAAGTCCAACACAGCAGGTTGTAATATTTACATAAGTGTTGCCACTGCATGCCAAACCAGTACAGACGCCTGAACAGACACTTGAACCCTGGACCCTCAGATGAAAAGTCTGATGCTCTACCAACTGAGCTATCCAGGCTCAGCTATATACATATATTTATGTTTATGTTAATAATAATATTATAATATTCAACATATGGCTGTTGGCTCCGAAGCTTTATGGCGGAATTTTAGCTATTTGTTTTACACTTTCTTATTTGAAGTATTGCAATATATCATGATTTATTATATTGTGACCAGTATATTGTGATATGTATATGTGAGGTCCTTGCCAATACACAGCCTTACTATACACATTTATTTAGCAAATTAAGAGTCCATTCATTCATTCTATTCTGTTGATATAGCTTGAACTGTTATCGACAACTAATCAAAACTGGAGATGTGTAAGCGATTGCTAAAGGCCAATGGTTATGACAGTTCTCTCACTAAATAGAATAAAACATTGTGCTAAATATACACTGCTATAAAATAAAAAAAAATTAATAGTATGAAATGCATGATTAATGATGCTCAACTAATTTTTCATTAAGGTAATTCCTGAGGTATACTGTCATATCCAGATCTGCAAGGTTAACATGATGCAAGTGTCTTAGTATGCATTTTTATATAATCCCCGTTTTGTCAAAAAAGTTCTCTTCTACATGATGTTATGGCGTACATCTCCGTGGGGCTGATGCGGAATGCTAGCAATACAAATTAGCAGTGTGCACACGATGTTTCCTTTTCATTACAGACCAGCGCTTAGACAAGATTTCAGGTATGGTTTGTTGTGTATAAGCAGAATTATACACTTTAGGCATTTGTTGGATGGTCTCATTAGGGGCGGTTCTACGATTTCATCATAGGGGTGGGTGGGATGGTTAGCCCCAGCTTTTGTTAGTCACTAACTTATTATCATCATCAACCGGTATTACTGTTAGCTAGTTAAAAAAAGTTATTTACATTCGAAAAACGAAAAACTGTACTTTACATTAAATTTTGCCAGTTTGATAGTTTTAGGGGGGCTGAAAAGACCAGGGGGGTGTTAGGGGGCTAGGACACCTTGTTTTTACTTGCATTTTATATTTGTACTAACTAAAAACAAAAATGAAGCCACCCCAGATAGCGTTTGGAGTATTTAATTAAAGTGCCTATTCTAATTAGTTTTTCTAGGGTCTTTGTGTTGATGCCAATCTATTTTCAAATAAGATCACTTCTAATTGTCAAAGTTAATGGCACTTAGGAAATTTATCAGAGAAAATATCAAGACTAATGTAACCATCAAGGCAGTATGGCAAAGACCACATCAATATGTTTATACTTTTGGCATGTGGTAGGTTTTAAATGCCACGTTCACGGTCACGATATGAAACACTTTTTGTTTGTAAAAGTAAAAAATTATTCAAGTCTTATGAATTAAGGATAATTATAGACATGAATTTGGAAAACAGATATTTTTTTTAAATATATGGAAAATATGAATATTTACTGGATTTTTAGTAGCCTTTTATAAGTTGGAAAAAAACGATGGAAACATCTGTCGAAAGAATATCATAGAATTCCCTCAATTACAGTGCTTTGAAAAAGTATTCATACCCTCTGAACTTTTTTTTTTCATTTTGTCACCGCTCAACCACAAACTTAAATGTATTTTATTGAGATTTTATGTAATAGACCAACACAAAGTAACACATAATTGTAAAGTAGAACTAAAAAGATATACAGTTTTCAAAATTTTAAGCCAATAAAATTTTTAAAGGGTGGTGTGCGTTTGTATTCAGCCCCCGTCAATACTTTGTAGAGCCACCTTTCGTTGCAATTACAGCTGCAAGTCTTTTGGTGTATGTCTTTTTCCAGCTTTGCATTCTTGTTTGCAAAATAGCTCAGGCTCAGCAAGATTGGAGGGGGAGCGTCTGTGTCCCTTTTCTTGCTGAATGATGCCACCACGATGTTTCACAGTGGGTATGGTGTGAAAAGCAATGTTACTTTTTCAACGCACATAGCGCTTTGCATTTAGGCCAAAAAGTTCAACTTTGGTCTAATCAGGACAGAGCACCTTCTTTCTAATGGTAGCTCAGTGGTTAAGGTGTTGGCCCGATACCTGGAAGATCAGGGTTCGATTCCCAGCACCACCAAGCCATTACCGCTGGTATTTTTTTTATAACGTAACCCTGCTTTAAACTTACCCACCACTTTATCCCTGACCCGTCTGGTGAGTTCCTTGGTCTTCATGATGCTGTTTGTTGACTAGTGTTCTCTAACAAACCACGAAGGCCTATACAGAACAGGTGTATTTATGCTGAGACTAAATTACACACAGGTGGACTTTATTAACTAATTAGGGGACTTCTAAAGGCAAGTGATTGCACCGGATTTTATTTAGGGGTATTAGAGTACAGGGGGCTGAATACAAAAGCACGCCACACTTTTTAGATTTTTATTTGTCTGACGTTTTGAAAACTGTATATTATTTTTGTTCCACTTCACAATTATGTGCTACTTTGTGTTGATCTTTCACATAAAATCACAATAAAATAAATTAAAGTTTTGTGGTTGTAAGTGACAAAATGTAAAAAGGTTCAAGGGTTATAAATACTATTTCAACACACTGTATATTAGCTTGACTTTTCATTCTTTACTTCCAGGATTTAAAGTGAGGGTGATTTGGTTCAAAATGATTAGTTTTTCTGCTGGTTTAAAGTTTCGTTACATCCCGATATCAACCATTAAGATAATTGTTGTAAATGTATTTATATGTATTTATATGGAATTATGTGGAAGACGTAGACTCAAAAAACTTTGTCGAATCAAAACATTTGGTCCAAATATTGTGTATAGGCTTTCCTATATTTATTAACGTACCTCTACGAAGCACGCATGCCAGATTAGG
This sequence comes from Bagarius yarrelli, assembly GCA_005784505.1. Classification (NCBI taxonomy): domain Eukaryota; kingdom Metazoa; phylum Chordata; class Actinopteri; order Siluriformes; family Sisoridae; genus Bagarius; species Bagarius yarrelli. The sequence goes on from VCAZ01000081.1 coordinate 1,148,253, forward strand.
GAATTATCCCGTCCATTTGTGTCACATTTGGGAGTAGATTGGTGGTTTTTAAACAGGTCCATTTTATAAATTTATTATTTAACAAAACCCAAATGTAAAAGATGACACCAGAAAAAGGATTAAAAAAAACCCCAGGTAAATCATTGAACAATCTACACGGCCAGGATGTTCCAGACACCTCAAACTAAGAATACAGCAGTGTGCATGCTAAGTTCCTAAGGAATTAGGTTCTTTCTCAAAACTTTACAAATAAATTTAATGCAAGGACATTTACTAAAATATATACAACCCAACCACACACCCCCAAGCTCTTTTTCCTGAACCTGTCTGTCATTTCAGCTTTCAGCTTTATAAATAAAAAAAATAAAAAAAAATTAAGAAATGCATTTTTTATAAAAAAGTTTCTCAAGTGGTAGTGCAGTGGTTAAGATGGTAGCGCAGTGGTTAAGGTGTTAGACTACCAATTGGAAAATCAGATTTGATTCCCAACACCACCACTGTTGGGCCCCTAAGCAAGTCACTCTGGATAAGGACAACTGTCAAATGGCAGGTATTTTCTATTATTATTATTTAATTGTTTGGCTTGTAAATTCTCCATATTCTAGTTAATAGTCATCATCACGCTTCGTGAACTGAAGTTTTTTGTTTTTTCATTCTGCAATACAAAGTCTACATTTTTTGCATTTACTAATACTGGTTGATAAAGATAATGAGAGGGTGACTAACAGAAGCGAGGGGTTACAGAGAGGCAAAGAGATGGTTAAAAATCAAAAGGAGGAGGAGAAACCTGACAAATAGCAAAGGAGAGAGAGAGAGAGAGAGAGAGAGAGAGAGAGTGTGTTCCGACAGTGAAAAGCAGTGATAAACGAGAGATCGCTGCCGATGTTATTGCTGCTGTGCCTAAAGAGAGAGTGCTAAATATTAGTCTTGGGAGTGTGTACAAAAGAAGACATTTGTTAGTCAAAGGAGAAAAATTCACTGCAGGAATAAATGAACACCACTGAAAGACGATCAGCTGTCAAAGTAAGTTAGTAAGTTTAACTGTGTGTATAGTTGCACATTCCCTTTCCTTATCATGACTTCACAAAGAGGTGTGTGTATATTTGGTTTTGACATTTGATTTGTTTCCATGACAATACATAAAAAAATATGTTCTTTAAGTTTACTGAAATATTAATTCCATAAATTTATAGTATTATTATTATTATTATATACAGTTTCTCATAAAAACCATGTTGTATATGTGTGTCTACACTTTTTTCCAACATTAATCTGTTTTTTATTTTATTTTATTTTATAGCAAGCAAAGATCTCCAGTTTAGCAATTCATGTTTGTCCCCCACTTTCTGACCCTTAGTATGTCTGATTCAAGATGTGTGATTAAAGTAAACAAACTCACGTGGACACTGACAACAAAACATTAATGCTGTCTGGATTTCAAGACGTCCTAGAGGCACTGCAAAAAACAAACAAAAACTGGGAGCAGGACTCCAAATTTTTCGATTCTGACTTTGATTTTGAGCTTGTATGAAGGCATTTTGAGTACCAGTTGCCAAGGTGCCAGTGTTTAACCCTGCCCTGGCAAAGATGCTGGTCCGCAACGTCTCGCTAAGCTGCAACCGAAGTATGGAATCCTTAGCGCTCATCAACCTCTCAACTCTGGAGGCATGGTTTTGTGCGGGTCAAGGACAGGAGCTCGGGCAGAAAAAGAAGAACTGGGCAGCACTGTTGATTATGTTGATCGTGGTTATAACCATCACAGGAAACATCCTGGTCATAATGGCAGTCACGTTGGAGCGGAAATTGCAGAACGCCACCAACTACTTTCTCATGTCACTGGCTGTTGCCGACATGCTGCTGGGATTCCTCGTCATGCCAGTTTCCATGGTGACCATCTTGTATGGTTAGTTGGCCGTGTTGGATTCCTTTATTGTTTTACTTTGATAGAATTTTGTTTCAAGGTAATACGTTATAAGCACGCTATAAATAATCTCTTTCAAAGAAGCTTTAACACCACTGAACACCTTTTGAATTAAACAGAAAGCTGACTGACATGCAGACCTCCTTATCTGACATTAGTGTCTGATCTCACTAATAATATTAGAGCTGAACGAATACGGATCTCACATTCCAGTTACAAATTGTACTCAAAAGGCTAACTAAAAGAGTTAAGATTAATCTAACAGCAAACTGGGGAGTAAATCTGGATTAAGTTGTTTGTGAGGGTCAGATGTTCAAAATGGTGTACATCTATTTGTAGAGTTTGTTTAATACTACTTGGATTATTACCTCCTTTTTTTAACTTATTTTTCTGTAGCGTCACTATATTTGACTGTTGCTTCTGCTTGCTGTTTGGATCCTTCCTTATTTGCAGGCTTTAATAAAATAAAAAAGTAATCGTCATTAATTAATATAGAAACTTATTTCAATAAAGCTGATAAGCTGGGTTTACACTGTGCGATTTTAGCCATGATTTGTTCGTGTGAGATGAATTTTAAAAACCAAGAGATTCCTATAATCCTACATAAATATCTGTTGTCTTCAATTGCTAGCTTGACATGTTTACCGATCAGTTCTTTCCCCTGATAAAATTCTGGCAGATTTCAGACACTTATATGCAGTGTGTCTTCTCCTACGACGACCGACAAACCAAGAACCAATAGGAGCGCCAAACCTAATGATTCAGTTACCGCCTAACTTAAAACGACCGGGAAAAATGACAAAACAAGTCCGGTGGGCAGAACAGCGAAAAAATTTAAGTTAAGTTATGGCATGAGCAAAATTATCGCTTGTTAGCTGCTAGCTACCATTTAGCGAGAAAACGTGGGTTACGTAACGTGTTATTCTGGACGACTCTTTTTGTGTGCGTCCGTTTTGATGCGTTTTGACTGTGACAGCGATCGTTTGTACAGTCTGACAAACAACAAAAATTGCACAGTGTCCTCCCGACTTTAATCTGCATAATAGATTGTACAGATGACTAGCATCTTGCAGCTGGTCAGTTCATACACTGGCTCCCTGTGATCATTTCCACTATTCATTTTGTTGTCCTTTTAAGTCTTTGAACAGAGCATTGCAAAGTAAAAAGGTGCCTTCACACATCACAGTATCATTTTTACAAACATAATTAGCAACAAATTCCAGATACAAATAAACCCTGCTGCTTCGGTGTCTTACTCAATTATTACTCATCGCTAATATGAAACCAATAATAATCAACTGTTACCAATAATAAATGTTATAAATAAAGCCTATGGTACTGTGTGTGAATTTTAGGATATTCTTGGCCATTCCCAACCATCCTGTGCCCACTGTGGATCTACCTTGATGTGCTGCTGTCCACAGCATCCATCATGCATATGTGCGCTATCTCGATAGATCGATACATTGCTATACGCAATCCGATAGCCCACAACCGGGGGAAGTCTGGATGGCGTGTTCGTGCCAAGATCACCGCTGTCTGGACCATTTCTGCCAGTAAGTTAAATATACATAACCTTACTCATACTTAATCCTATTTTCATTGCTTTTTGATGTCTTAATAACAGCAGCTACCGAACTTGATTGATCTCTAAATGAATTCTATCTTAGGTAATTTTGGAGAAGGTCTTTTTTTTGCTGTAATACCCCGAAAATTTGGGATTTCTGAGAAATTTGAAAAAAAAAAAACTGGGAGAAAATGCTGATAAAATATGAAAGATGTCAGTGAAACAGATTTTTACAAGCAGTCATCATTATGATTTGACCAAAATTTGACAAAATAATGAATCTAAGTCAGATATTTAATTAACCTATATTTAAAAACAGAGTTATCTTCAGGAGTTACAAGGTCAGACAGATTTAGGAACGAGCGCATCAGAGAGGCAGTTTATGTTAGATGTTTTTCTGGGACAAAGTCAAAAAGGTCAGATTGAGATGGTTTGTACATGTCGAAAAAAGTGAAAAGAGGGGGGATATGGATATGGAAAATGAAGACATAAAATTAGTGGCTGTGTGTGAGGAGGACACTGAGAATAGGGTTAGAAGGAGGCAGATGAATCACTGTGGGGAATATTTGACATCCCAAGGCCCAGGCAGTTGTTGACATATTAGTGACTGAATAGTACTGGTTGAAATTATCTTTACATGACTATACTCTCATGCAACTCTTCACAGGTATATCCATGCCCATCCCGGTCCTAGGCCTTCATGACCACAGCAAAGTATTCAAAGAAGGAAGCTGCTTTCTGACCGACACCTCATTTGTGATTATAGGTTCCTTCACTGCCTTTTTTATGCCTTTGACTATCATGGTGATAACGTACTTCCTCACCATAAATGCTTTACAGAGCGAGGCTACACTTTGTCTGGACCGGTTGGTGCCACGACCCAGATGGAGTGGTACTTTATCGCTGGGTTTCCTTCCTTACGAGAAAAAGCTGTTTCTGCGGCGCTCATTGACCCTCAGCAACGAACAGAAGGCATCTAAAGTCTTGGGCCTTGTCTTCATCCTGTTTGTCATCATGTGGTGCCCCTTTTTTGTTACAAACATCTTGGTGGCTGTGTGTGACTCCACCATCTGCCACAACGACATCATCAGTGGACTTCATAATGTTTTTGTGTGGGTTGGATACCTTTCATCAGCCGTGAACCCATTGGTCTACACTCTTTTCAATAAAACATACCGTTCTGCCTTCGCTAGATACATAAGATGTCAGTATAGAGAAGAGAGAAAACCACTAAGGCTCATTCTAGTCAACACCATCCCCCCGATAGTGTACCAGTCAGCACTTGCTGAGGTTCTGGAAGATCTCTCGTCACCATTTTCAAGTAAAAAGCCACATCCTTGTAAACAAATCCCTGAGGAAAGTGTAAGTTGTGTGTGAACACTACAGGTTGGTTGTACTGATAATCCTTTTTGTCTACTTTCTAAATGTCTAAATGATGCCAAGAAATCGAAAGAGGTTTTCTACACCCGTATGTCAAAGTCTGGGGAAAACACTTCACACGCTTAGGATTAAATCCCAACACAGTCTGCTTTGTTGCATTAAAAGCAGAAGAGCAGATATTTATGAAGGAGTATGGACTTCTAGAAAATAAAAATATGGCGGCCACCTAAGAAGACGTGCTTTACTCTGCTCTGTCTTAACTACTATACTTTTCTACTAAAATACTCATATTTGCAATAAAACGCAGTAGAGTTAGTTTGGTCTAAGTACCACAATGTCAAAGTCTGGCAAACTAAGTAAAGAAACCAGTAAATTGATAAAACAGCTAAAGTTAACTGATTACCGTGTTAGTGGTGAGGCACAAAAAGGCAACAAAATAGCCGCGAAGGGCGAGGCCCGCAGAGAGGGGACACCTGAAGGCGAGAAGGCGGATACAATACTGGCTGCTATAAACTCCATGAAAAATGAGTTTTTAGCAAGATTTGCTGAAATTATGGCGGCGATAGAAAGTGTGAGGAAGGAGATAAACGACTGCAGTGAATGAGTGTCACAGGCGGAATTGCAGATATCAAACGCAGAGGATGGTGTAGTCCATTTGCAGCTAAAGTAAACAAACTGGAGTCGAACAATAAGACTCTGAAGTAAAAACTTACGGACTTGGAAACAAGATTACGTTTAAATAATTTAAGACTGGTGGGCCTACCGGAGGGTGCTGAGGGACGGGATGCATGCTCCTTCTTGGAGAAATTGATTCCAGAGGTACTGGAGGCTGTGTCTTTGCAATCCTCAGGTATTACTGAAAGAGCACACAGAATCGGGCCAATAAAGGACTCCAACACGCCGCCGCGAATGATGATAATGCAATTTCTAAACTACAAGGATAAACAGGCATTCATCGTGGCTGCACAGGTTAAAAAAGACATTCTGTACAAGAACCAGCAAATGAGGTTTTATGCCGATTTGGCAACTGCGGAAACAATTCGAACCAATTCGCCAGGAACTACGTAATTTGGGGATTCGTCATGGTGTGAATTACCCTGCCAGACTGTTGGTAACCCATACTTTTAAAACACCAACCAAAGCACGAGAGTTCATAAAGAAAATCAAGGAGGACACTGGCGCAAGTTAAAAGAAAACGGTATATCATTTAAATAACAACATTACTAAAAGTGCATCAGTGTTCAGAAGCCATTTTTAGGTACTGAAAATATGGTCAAATAGACACTTTATGATTAAGATGTACTGGAAATGCAGGGTATTATAGATAAAAAGGAAAAATGTGTGGAATTTATTTAAAGCAAAAGTGGTACTGATGTTGCAGATAAGTGTTAATTGTCATAAGACATAGTAGCAGCGAATAAAAGTATAGCAAAGAGTGGTTTGACTAATCCTCACTAGGTGTGGAAAGGTCCTTGGCAATACTGGGAGTCGGGATGCTTATGGGGGGATCCCACGGAAGTGGGAAAAAGGTAGTTCATGTTCAGTGGGTTGGATGTGGGTTCAAACATCCAGGTTTGTCATTTGTTAGAGAAGTCTCAAGGGGTATCTCTTAAATGTGTCTCTTGGAACTGCAGAGGTCTACAAAGACTTAAAAAGGTTAAGCAAGTCATGAATAGATTAAAGGAATTGGACTCCAAAATTGTGTTTTTACAAGAAACACAGCTATTAAAAAAGGATATTATAAAGATAAGAAGGAGATGGCAGGGTAGTGTATTCTTATCATTTTCATCCGGATGTCATGACTGTGATTCATAACACAGTCCAATTTCAAGTAAAACAAGTACTCAGAGATAAGTTTGGGAAGTTTCTATTAGTTCAAGATTCTCTTTTGTCAAACTTGTATGGCCCCAACACGGACGATCCTAAGTTTTTTGTAGATTTGATTCTTATTCTCTCAAATTTTGTAGAATTATATGTAATAGCAGGGGATTTTTACTGCACACTGAATCCCTGTATGGATAGATCCACAGGAGTATACCAGTCACATAATAAATAAGTGTAGAGCAGTTATCCTTTACGAATTTGGTCTGATATTTGGAGAGAATTGAAACCGCATGTTAAAGCATATTCTCAAATTGATTATTTTTTTATTTCTTCAGAACTACGGTCCAAAATACATAATAGCTTATATGATAATATTGTGATTTCGGATCATGCCCCTTGCTGTATAAAATATGTGGATAGAAAATTCACAAAAGACCCAACTTAATGGCATTTTCAGCATAAATGGTTACAAGATAAAGAATTTGTGAAATATTTAGAAAAACAGATTTTTTCGAATTCAATACTACACAAACTTCTGCATGTATAAAATGGGAGGCATTTACAGCTTTTCTAAAAGGGCATATTATTAGTTACACAGGCTCAAAATAATAAAAAAAAAAAAGTATGTGAGGAGAGAATATAATTGGAGCATAAAATAAGGACTCTTCAGAGAAATGTTTATGAAAAAAGTGATCCACAAATGCAAAGCGAGTTATTGATTTTGAGGACTGAGGAGATGATAAGTTATCTGCATTCAGAGCCGCATCCAGTCTTATAAGATTAAAGCAATTATTTTTTTGAACAGGAAGACAAATCGGGTAAATTATTAGCATGGCAAATTAAACAATTAGAGGTCAAAACTCCAATCACAACTGTTAAAATCAATGGAAAGGTTGTAGTGGATCCTATAGAAGTTAATAATTCCTTTAGAGGCTACTATAAAGAACTATATGATGCAAAAAATGAGACTAATTCGCAAAATCTAAACAGGTTTTTTAGACTAACTGCCTAAACCCTATCTCCCACATGACCTTAAAGAAGAGCTAGGGTTAGAAATTAACAAAGAAGAAATAGCAAACGCTATTGATAGCATGAAATCAGGAAAAACAACAGGACCAGATGGTCTCCCAATAGATCTATATAAAAAATTTTTAAATAAACTACTAACTCCACTAGTGGAAATGTTTCTAGAGGCATTTCAGAAAGGCAGTTTTATATCCTCTATAAATAGGGCTCTAATTATCTTATTGCCAAAACAAGGTAAACCCTCTAACTAATGTGAAAACATGAGACCTATAAGTTTGTTAAATTCCGATCTTGAGATAATTTGTAAACTCTTAGCAAAACGGTTGCAAAAATTATTGCCAAATATTATTAATAAAGATCAAAATGGATTTATAATGGGAAGGCAAGCGTTCCATAATGTAAGAAGGGTAATGAACATTATTTATTCTAACAAAGAAATGTCAGATACGGCACTCTTATCATTAGATGCCGAAAAGGCTTTTGATAGGGTCGAATGGCCCTCTTTTCAATGTTTTAGAAAGATTTGGAATTGGAGATAATTTCATAACATGGGTTAAAGTAATATACAAAAATTCGACAGCAGAAATTTTGACTAATAGAAATATATCAAAACCAATAAAAACTATTAAAGGATGCCGACACTCTCTCCTTTGTTGTTCTCGCTAGCAATTGAACCTCTTGCAATTGGAATACGCTCACATCAGCAATTCTGTGGACTTGAATCAAACACTTGAATCATACTTGAGTGTATCTCAATATAGTCCAGTATGGGGTAATCAGTTCTTTGTACCAGAAAGAACAGATGCAACATTCAAACTGTGAGAATCGAAGGGACTTAAAATGATTTAAGATCTCTATCGCACTGACACAGATATAATGATGTCTTTTGAGGAATTAAGGCTTAAATGTATCCATGCAAAAAGATTAAATTATTTTGGGAGGAGGTCATAAAAGTAAAAAATATCATTACAAAACTAATTTTATTGGACCCTAAGCTCTTTCTGTTAGGCTTATACCCAGATAAATAAAATCATAGCAAAAGTGAACAAGTATTTATAGACCTTAGCTTGCTGTATGCCAAAAAATGTATAGCTTTGTTGTGGGCAAAGATGCACAGACCATGTACTACTCAATGGATAAGACAGATGTAGTTAAGCCTTCCATTAGAAAAGATAACTTACATATTAAAGGCTAAGGAGTCTGTATTTGAAAACATTTGGAGTCCCTTCATTGATTATATTCAGGACTTGGATTTAACAGAGGAACAAGTGGATGACATTTTTTTTTTTTTTTTTTTGGACGATGCAGTTCTGACCTTTTAGAATTAATAAATTCTCCAAGACATATTTGTTTCATTTTTATTCGGTATAATTATAAAACTTACTTTTGAATAGATTACCATGGGCTAAAACAAGAGGAGCATTTTGCTATGTTTTTGGGTTTTTTGTAAAGTAAATACAGCAATCTTATGGTTGTCTGCAACTTGGAATAACTGTGTATGGTTGTAAAAAGCTAGGGTTTTGTGTGAAAAATTTACTTCCAATTCACAAAGCGTGTAAACGTTTTTCTTTTTTAAATGCCTAGAATGGAAGATTCTTAAAAGAAACTGCCCTTTGATATTTTTAGAGAGTAATGACGTGTCTGTATGAAGAGTAAAATTGTATAGAAATTTCTTTGGCTTGAGTGCAGATGTTCTCTCAGTCCCCGCCTGCCTGGTAAATAGCACTTGATTTCTAATGGTCCAAACATTGATGTCCTGTATTGTGTTTTATATCTATTATACTCCATATCCCAGAAGGTTCTTAGTAATGTTTCACAGAATATAAGAAACTTATAATGGTCATAAACTACAACGTGCTCATGGGTAAAATACAGGCAGCTTAAACCCCTCACCTTCTGATCTTAAGAAAGTACATTTTTATATGGATAAGTGTAGCATGAATGAAATTTGTATGTACTACATGCGTTTGATATTAACGTGATATACGATGCCATCGGAATTTAAAATTGCTTTACTTAAACAAAGAACAATGTTTTGTTTTTTCTTCAAGCCCTTTCAGCTTTTCCACATATGACAAGTCGTATCTCTCGTGGCCTCATGGGATAGTAAAGTCTACATCGTATGAAAACTAGTAGGTCTTTACAGTATAGTATGGCCAGAAACCACATTTACATTCCCAAACACTTGAATCATACTCGAGTGTAAAAGAGAAATCCTGACCACTGGACTGTAAAAGAGCTGGTAAAAAAATTATAGCTAATGTCTAATTGTTCTATTAGATACGATTTTTTTTTTTCAAATGTGAAAAAAACAACCTGTGTTTTACTTATTTCTCATCCAGTATGTTTGTGTGTTATTTTTTAATAATGTCACAAAAGATCTTTTAAATGTTGAGAATTTTTTTATCTTAATATGTCAGGTCTAAATCTAATCTGATAGATTGTGTGACTAAATATGATCGCACTATACACACCTTCAAATATAATTCATCGATAATATGGTACATGTGATTTTATATACCAATACACAACACCAAATATTGCTTTTGTCCTGAAAGTGTGTCTGCATATGACGTCTTAAATGACTTTCTGAAATGCCAGCTATCGTTAGTGCTCTATAGAGAGAGAGCAACATCTGTTTGCTACTGTAAATTGGCTATGGTGGAACTAAATAATTCATATATGTCAACTTCCCACTCTAATCCTAATTAATGAGCTTCACAATAACAAGCAGCTAATGGTTCTTTTGTTATGAAGGTTATTGAAGGCTAACGAAGATTAGATCTGGATCAAGAACTTTCACAACTTGTTTATTATTAAAGAGAATTTGGTCAATATGAGGTTTGAATATATGTATGCCTGGATATATTTTTAAATCAGTTATAAAGGTGAACATGAAACAACACTCTTTTTATAATGCGTAAATCAAGCGGTCCTAAATTGTTCTCCAAGGATTAAAACCTCACTAAACCACTTCTTTTGGTGGAAATGGAACTTGGACCGTTCCTACGGTGATCATACTAGGACCACCTTTGAGTGGAGAAGGGGAACTGTACCCAAAACTCCTCCTTGTATTTACTCTATAACTTTTCTGATTTTAGAAAATTTCACTATAGTTGGTCTTTCCTGCTGCATTAAAAACTGTAACAGCAGAAGTCACACAGTTGTTCAGAAAAAAAATAGAGATTTAGATTAGAATTTTTTTTTAATTTCCCACAACACCATGAGATTTTATGATATGTCACCGCAAGTTGTTTTTAGTTAAGACATCTCAAACATGCAATTTTAGAAATATAGGACTTTCCTGAAGCCCGTGAAACCAGGTGGTTTGTGTGTGAGTGAAGTAATGGCTAAAATCTGGTGGAAAACAGGCAAATGTAAAATCACAACATGCTGATTTCATGCAGTTCTTCTTATAAAAATTAACCATGGTTTTATTATACTAAAATCTCTTTTTGGCACGTTGATTAATATTAATATGTATGACATGACTGGTAGTAGTGATTGGAGGTCTATTTTTCGGGCCCCATCCCTTATTCCTGGGTTAGCCGGTGTGTTGAAAGATATAACTGTCATGTGATGTGCATGTGTCATGTCATGTCAATAAATCCACAGATAATGAAGTGAAATTCTTTGCCAGTTTACTTATACTACACAAGTTAACAATAGTAAAGAAATGTTTTTTTGTAGTAAAATCGTGGTTCATTTTCCTAAGGATCTTTCCTAAGGTCTGTGCTGCCAGTTCATATAGTCATTAACTGGGGAGGTGATAGCTTAGCCGTTAAGGTTTTGACTGTTAGGGGACTGTCAAATGGAAGATTGTGGGTTCAATACCCAATACAACCAAGTTATCACTGCTGGGCCATTGAGCGAGGCCCCTAACTCACAACTCACTTGCTTAGTTGGATAAATAAAAATAAATGTCATTCGCTCCTGATAAAGGCGTCTGCCAAATGCCATGAATGGTAATTGTCTTTAATAACAGTGTATTTAATAATAATTGTCTTTTTTAATACTGTTACTTAGCAGTTACTTTTAATAACCCAATCAAAACACTGTAGGCCAGCGACGCCACAACAACAAACACAACGTGACGTACATTTACATTCTCTGGGCGGCTACTGACTGAAATGATTCAAGAAAATGTGGTTAAAAAAGAGGACTCCGAAGAATGGAGTCCTCTTGTCAGTTCTAAAATGATGCCGTATAGGTCATACAGGACTTGGGAACTTATATAAAATAAAAAAAACATCAGAAGTTTGAAGAAGAGACAGTTAAGCATTTTATTATATTGTACAAGATGAAGAAAACAAGCTACAAAGATTAGTCCTTCTCATTGCTGTTCAAACACTCCAGTCTGTCTCCATGAAGTATCTGGTCTTCCAGCGAGGGAACCTCTAGCTTTTAGAACTTTGCAAAGGTATTTTGCAAAGACCAACCTGCCGCAAGCAAATATCCTGCTAAACCGTGCCCTAAACCGTGCCCTGAACCGTGCCCTGAACCGAGCCCTGTCATGCAGTAACGAATGCTGTGATGTATATTAAAATATCAGAAATGTGTTTAAAAATCATATTACTGTTATTGAAAAAAGTTCTATCGCGATATATATTGATATCGAATTATTGTCCAGCCCTATTTTTGGTCAACATTCATGTGGCTTGTACTTTTCACAATCTCACACACACACAAACACACAGCTTTTTTTTTTTTGCCGACAAAGACAATAAGAAAAAATAATTCTGCATGTTATTACCACACACAAGCCTAGATATTAATAAGGCAACAAACTTTTTAGAAGAAAAAATATCCTGCATGAAATGATTGCATTCCATAGTACAACCATTTATTAACTAATCTTTCTGTAGGCTTGTGCTCTGTCATTTGTGTCAGTATCCAATACAAGAATGCTATTTCAAACTGCATTTAATAATAAAGAGGTACTAATGAGAGAGTCATTGAGTCGTTCATTCAAACGATTCGTTCAAACGGCTGATTGATAAGATGTTTTCACGACAGCAGGTGAAATAAACTACAGTAAATCATGTCAGGCTGCGATCTGCGATGTGGTTCTCTAGGGACGCCGCCTAGGGATTGTATTTATCAACCGCATTTGACTGGACCGCAGCGTGCGTGCCTAAAACTAGGAATATATGGCGGGGAATGGGAATTTTCCTCATACCGCGACCTCACTCTCACTTAACAAAGGTAAAAATGTTTAATGTATACAACCATCTGACGGTGAAAACAGTACCCAGTCCAAGAAAATACTGTCATCTGAAATAATATTGTCATAAGAAGAGTTCGTGAAATGTATTTCTACGCCAGGCACTAGGTGTCAGTAATGGCGCACTTACCGGCAACATGCGTAGAAGAACGTACTTACAAGTCATTCTGAACAACAGGTGGTGCTATTGGGCCAAATGCTACGACCCTCAAACCCCGTTAAAATTGCGCACTTTTGACACTTACTTGTCTTTGGGTTTATACCCTAAATCTAGTTATTCTTTGGGCACTATGGGTAACAATATGTTTCGGAAAGATGAAGAGCCTTTTTTCTGTTGTTTGTTAAGTGTTGCCGAGTCATCGAACATTCTGCCTAATATTGGTATCGACGACTCTTTGCTGAAATACTCCGGATTAAATTCAGCAGCGGAACTTGAAGACTCCGTTACTCAGATGTTCACTGATGTGGCCAGCAAAATCCCGGACTTTATAGGAGGCCTGGGCGGTGCGTTAACCGCGTTCAATAGTGTACCAAACGCGGTCGGTTTGGGCGCACTGGTCCTTTCGATAATGCTCGAGTTCACCATCAGGGTTTTAAAGAAACAGAAGAAAGAGGAAGGCACTCTGGATATCATACGGCGCGTTTTCGCTGAGGAAAAGGCATCAGGTGTGAGGGACTCGATGGAGGAATATATGAAGCGCCTGCGAATGCATTTACACCAGCCGCAAAAAGCGTTAGAGGAAACTGATCGGCTGGAGAAACAGCTGAGTGAACAGCTGACCCGCCTGAAAAACTCCATGCTGCACGATCACCAGATCAACTCTCGATCTCTCAGGCACTGGACCAACGGAGCGGCTTTTCACGCACAGATGCTCATCCATGCAGCAAGAATGACACTGCAAAGCACCCCGGAAGACCAGGAACCACTCAAGATCGATGTGGTTTCTATCACAAGTGTGTTGGACGGTTATCAGTTCGACTTGGAGGAACTGTTAAAGCAGTACAAGACCTACAAAAAGTCCAACATCAAGCTTTACCAACCATCTTTCAGGATCATGGAGCTCATCGGAGGATATGACTGGGTAGTTAAGGACAAAGAGCTTAACATAGAAACTCCAACAGTTTTCTATGGTAAAGAAATGCTGGGATCATCTGACGCCTACGTGGACTACATGTTCGACCACTGGAGCCTGTTAGCAAACTTGAAGATCTACTTCAGCGAGCTTCGAGACAACGTACAGGAACTGATTGTCCAGAATGTTGACTTCAATCTGCAGAAAGTTTTAACTGTTCTAGGCAACAAAACTGGAGAAAATGATTAATAATCGATATTGAATTATAAAATTAGTAGCACTTTACCGTAGTCACTGATGGGGAGCTTAACTGTCAGAAACACACCTTAACCACACACACACCCCATTAAATATTGCATGTTATTACCACACACAACCCCAGTCTCTAATAGTTAAAAAAAAAAAAAAACATTTAGGAGGAAAAAAAAGTCTTGCATGGAATGATTGTATTTCATAGTACAACCATTTATTAATCAATTATTCTTAATTATATTGTAAACATATGTAGACAAAAATAAATGATTAAAATCTGGTTGTTTTGAATTTTTATAAATTGGGATTCCACTGTCCTGCTTCTACTTCAGAATTTTGTCATATACACTGCTCAAAAAAATAAAGGGAACACTAAAATAACACATCCTCGATCTGAATGAATGAAATATTCTTATTAAATACTTTGTTCTTTACATAGTTGAATGTGCTGACAACAAAATCACACACAAATTATCAATGAAAATGAAATTTATTAACCCATGGAGGTCTGGATTTGGAGTCACACTCAAAAGTGAAGTGGAAAAACACACTACAGGCTGATCCAACTTTGATGTAATGTCCTTAAAACAAGTCAAAATGAGGCTCAGTAGTGTGTGTGGCCTCCACGTGCCTGTATGACCTCCCTACAACGCCTGGGCATGCTCCTGATGAGGTGGCGGATGGTCTCCTGAGGGATCTCCTCCCAGACCTGGACTAAAGCATCCGCCAACTCCTGGACAGTCTGTGGTGCAACATGGCGTTGGTGGATGGAGCGAGACACGATGTCCCAGATGTGCTCAATTGGATTCAGGTCTGGGGAACGGGCGGGCCAGTCCATAGCATCAATGCTTTCGTCTTGCAGGAACTGCTGACACACTTCAGCCACATGAGGTCTAGCATTGTCTTGCATTAGGAGGAACCCAGGGGCAACCGCACAGGCATATGGTCTCACAAGGGGTCTGAGGATCTAATCTCGGTACCTAATGGCAGTCAGGCTACCTCTGGCGAGCACATGGAGGGCCGTGCGGCCCTTTAAAGAAATGCCACCCCACACCATAACTGACCCACTGCCAAACCGGTCATGCTGGAAGATGTTGCAGGCAGCAGAACGTTCTCCACGGTGTCTCCAGACTCTGTCACGTCTGTCACATGTGCTCAATGTGAACCTGCTTTCATCTTTGAAGAGCACAGGGCGCCAGTGGCGAATGTGCTGCTGGGTTGCTGCCCTCCTACGGCCTCCTCCACGTCTCCTGATGTACTGGCCTGTCTCCTGGTAGCGCCTCCATGCTCTGGACACTACGCTGACAGGCACAGCAAACCTTCTTGCCACAGCTCGCATTGATGTGCCATCCTGGATGAGCTGCACTATCTGAGCCACTCGTGTGGGTTGTAGACTCCGTCTCATGCTACCACTAGAGTAAAAGCACTGCCAGCATTCAAAAGTGACCAAAACATCAGCCAGAAAGCAGAGGAACTGAGAAGTGGTCTGTGGTCACCACCTGCAGAACCACTCCTTTATTGGGGGTGTCTTGCTAATTGCCTATAATTTCCACCTGTTGTCTATCCCATTTGCACAACAGCATGTGAAATTGATTAGCAATCAGTGTTGCTTCCTAAGTGGGCAGTTTGATTTCACAGAAGTGTAGACTTGACTTGGAGTTACATTGTGTTGTTTAAGTGTTCCCTTTATTTTTTTGAGCAGTATATATAATTAATATTTTACTAGATCGCATCAATAGTCACACTCAGGTTTCAGTTCCTTCTTTATTTTCACTGCAGCTTTGTTCATGTTTGCAATACTCATTTATCGTTAGTAAGTATCGTGTCATTAATTTGATCAGTGAAGGTAAAACGTTCTTGAGTTTTGGCAGTTGTTGTCTAATATCTCTCTCCGGAGTCAGGGTTTGGCAGCGCAGTTGCTTTTCCGGTGGATTTGGACACATCGAGTTGAGCAGAAGTAATAATTTAGGTATTCAAACGGCACTTTGCCCAGTAGAGACTCTCCACATTGCCAGCATCGCCTACAACACACACACACACAGTGTACAAAAAACAAACAAACTGAGAGTCAATACTATAATATAAATAATATTCAACTTCACTGTCATTGTGCAAGGTACATGTAGAATGGCATTTGGCAAACACCCTCAGCTTCAGTGACTTTGATCATTTTTTTTTTATCCATCTAAGCAGTTAAAGGGTTAAGGGCCTTGCTCAGGGGCCCAGCAGTTGTAGTTCAATTGTGAAATTGAACCTATGATTTTTAGGTCAGTAAGCTAACACCTTAATCACTGAGATACAACTTACTACTATAAATCAGAGCTGCACAATATATCAATTAAAAAGTTTAATAATTGAGTAAAAGTTTGTTATTAAGTTCTGTACGGTGTCAAAAAAAGTTTATAACCAAGTATTTAGCTGCGAGAAACTTTTGTAGCTTTTGTAGCTTCAGCACAGATAAATTGTACTTAATATACATTATACAGTGAAGACGACTTTATATTTAATTATTCAATTTCTGTATCTGAATCGCCAAAAAAAACCCAGTTTATTTCATTTGCATCTTTATTCTATATTTATATTTTGCGCAAAATCAACACAATGAATCTAAAATAATAAATTCTTTCCATATAGATCTTTTCAGGTCATCTGGTGAAAATTTTCCTAATGTCAGTTTTATTCCAGTATCGTGCAGCGCTAATATAAATCCCATGTCCTCGCTGCCATTGGTAGTTAAAACTAATGCAGTTTTGGACATGGCCATAATCGCCAGCGTTGGATTTGTGTAAAAATGCCTCCTTAGCTTAACGTTATAACTGGCTAATTCGTCGACGAAACTATTTGTACAGTAAACCATAATAAAAAAAACACAGTGCTTACTAAAAGAATTTAAACTAATAACAAATAAAATTTGTACCTGATGTTAGTGACTGTTCCTCCTGTAGTGGCTACCTGTTCTGCCAACCGTCTTTCTGCAGCGAGCGCTCGCTAAACAAATAAAAAAAAAACATTTATACAGTGCAAGAACACTAAAAAAAATATGTAAAAAAAATATCCATCCAAGCAGTCCAGGGTTAAGGGTCTTGGTCAGGGGCTTGGCAGTTTGGTAGTGCTGGAAATTGAACCCGATCAGCAAGCTAACATCATAACCACTGTGCTACCACTATCCACAATTTACTTTCAGATTTCTCTGAATCTAATCAAATTTCTTGCAGCTAGTTGCCAGATATATATATCCCCCCCCCCCTTTCAGTACCTTTTCTCGGTCAGTCAGTGCTAAAAACCTCCTCCTCTCCTCCTGCTCCTCCTCTTCTCGTTGTTTCTCCTCTCTCTGCTCCTTTTCACGCTGCTTCTTTGCTGCCCTTTGTGCCTTTTTCTTTTCCGCTTTCTTGCTCTCTATTTCAGCCGTCAGCGGACCTGGAACCTTTCATACACCATTTATGCATTATAACCAATTTCATAACTTCTTATTAAAAAAACAGGTGTATATATTAGGGGTCGACCGATGTGTTGATACCAATTATTACCGATCGAGTATAGCATGTATATAGGATTATGACAAGATCTCGTGACATGAGATCCAACTGGTCTCGTGAGAATTTATCGATAGGAGTTTCTCCGGCATATTTAAATCGATTGTGTGACACTATTGGCTGCATTTACACTGCAGGTCTTAATGCTTAATTTCAATTTAGTGACTATATCCGATTTTTTTTAAAACCCACTTACACTATCTTTAAAACTGACCCATATCCGATATCTGCAGTTACACTATACACAGCAAAACAACCCAAGGTGGACGTACTGACCGGAAAAGGCAGGAAAATGGTTCACTAATCAATAAACGCAAAAGAGAAAAAATGAAATGAAATTTGTGACTTCTGCATCTGACAAAACAACGCTTTCTTTAGCTTTTTCTTTACCGCTGAGAGAGAAAGAGAGCCTAGTGTGTGTGTGTTGTGTGTGTGTGTGCAGCGCAGAAAAAAAAAAACTTTAACTGCGGACTGTTCTGACATCAAACTGCCTCTGTTCTGATCTCAAACATTTACAGTGAACAAAATGAATAAATATCGAAAACACACAGTTGTAAGTTATTTATATATCGCTGTTGGTGTCCACCTGAGTTTGACGTCATGCGCCATCGTCGCTCATTCAGTAAAATTCAAATCGCATTAATGGGTGAAAATCTGACCTGTCTGCCTAAACTGCACACGCTAATGCACGTATCTGATTTATTACCACATATGAATGAGGCCTGAATCCGATCTAAAAAATATTAAAAACCATGTGCTTTTTTTTTTTTACCCTGCTTACACTGCCTCTTTTCTTGTCATAAATTGCAGACACTTCTCTGAATGCTCATCAGCGACAAAGGGCGCATTTTAAAATAAAATTATTTTATCGGCAAATCGGTTTTGACAATGACCGATATTAATGATTATAAAAATGCCTAATATCGAACCCTAATATAGATTTTTATAAATATTAGCCTTTTTTTAGGCCTTAGATGACATAATTATAATGAAAATTAAATGATAAAAAAGCAAGTGCACAAATACTATGTACTATTATATAAAATATTCTTAAATGATTTGGTTTAGGACACAGCCTATAACTGTTTGTATGTGTGTGACATTTATATAAATAAAAAAAGATAGATGGTAAAACTGATAAATATTTTTTGGAAAGTACGATAGCGTTATTTGATAATGATGATGATGATGATGATGATGATGTGTGTGCCCCACCTGAGCTTTAGCGTAGTCATATTTGTCTGGATGATCAGCCATGAATTTCCTAAACATGTTTTTCTGCAGTCTTTGTCTGGTGCGACTGCATAGGGTGTCTGACCTTTCCTATTTCTGTATATACACACTACAGAAAGAAAGAAAAAAAACGTCGTAAGCGTCTAATAAACGAATCAGTAAATCGTTCATTCAAATGATTCGCTAAAACCGACTGATTCAGAAAATGTTGCCTGCAACTTTGACTTAACCAACCAATTCATACACTGAATCATGTCAGGCTACGCTGTGGTTTCTCATTAGAAATTATTTTCACATTATATTCGACACTTACTCTAAATTCAATTACATCGCAATAATACTTGACTACACGTATCTTTGGTTGTTGGTGTTGTAAACAGGTTACCTGTCTAACGCTAATGTTGAGTCCTGGAGACTTTGTGCCCAATTAAAACCCTGGTTACAATTAATTTTGCGATACGTTCACAAAACTAGTTAGTTTCTGTTCTCATTTGTGTCATAAAAAATTTAACTTTGTGTTTTACATAACGTACATTTGGTTTATTATTAGATTCAGGAAGTTACATAGGGACCTTTATTATTATTATTATTAGAAATAAACATTTATTTAAACTGCTCCATTCTGGCAATTAGTTTATGTTCATCACTTAACCGACCAATAGACTTACAGTGAGAACAGTTTTTACCCCGGCATCCTACGGGAACTAAAAGCTGCTGAATTGTGAACATAAACAAACCTTTTTTTATTATTTTTTTTGCAACTAACTGATCCAGCATTCTTTTTACACACAAAACGTATAACTTTACATTCTCATTATACATCATGGTTACATTCTGCAGCACTTCATATTCTAATAATCCCCATTTAGATCCATGTTTACATTCTTTATCACATTTTATACATCATTGCAATCATTTTGTTTTGATTTTTTTTGTGTGTAAATTGTACAGTAAGGACTGTGTTAAATTTGCTGACTAGGACTGTGTATTGGCAAAGGCCTTATGATACATAGATCATGATACAATATATAATGATATATTGATACAATACATTCTGCACTACATCGCAATACTACAAATAGAAAAATTATTATAAATGCTAAAAAATCAATCCTGTGTGACAGGAGCGAGGAAGAGGCTGTCTGACACACACTGAGGGTTTTAATTCAATATTACCTAAATGAACATTTTTAACAAAAAACTTTTATGTAAAAACTATTAGTATCAATGGTTTAATTTTGAATATCGGTACACTTTTGTGTAAAAAATAATTGATAGTTAGCTGTATCGATATTTTATACTGCCCTAATAGTGACAATAAATTAATCTTGAGAATTTTACACTAGGGTAAGAACAATATTCGTGGGAGTTTCAAAAGTTTTGAGACATGGCAACAGTTGCCATCAAACCTTAGACCCCCTAGAAGTGGTATCTGTCTCTGTATTACCTGCATGTTGGGTCACTTCCCATCTCCAATAAAAGGTTAACGACACATTTCTGCGCAGCCGCTGATGCCACATGCAGCAGCGTGTATCCGTCCAAATCGATGGGTGTGTTAAGGAGTTGTGTCAACATGTCCGTGTCCTGCATCAGGAGCGCTCGTAACCCCTCTACGTCCCCAGTTTTACATGCGGTGTAGAGAGCGTCTCTGATGCTGAACTCCCATGATGCACACAGCTCATCTATATAAAACAATACAAAGTTATTATAAATACAATTGAAAGAAGGCGGGGTTTTCAGGAGGAAATTCACTGTCAATCATTTTGAAAGAATATTATAATGTTTATTATATCATTAGAATAAATAATAAGGTAATATTATGTCTGATGCCTTGTACCTTCATCATCATGTTTGATTTCAGTTGGATGTATAACACCTTCTCTCTCGATTAGTTTTCCTTTCCTCTTTTTTCGCTTCTTCTTGCTGGGTTTGATCTCATGTTCCCTTAAATCCAAAGTCGTTAAGGTCACATCATCTGTATACAGCTGCACAGAAACTTCATCCTCTTCCTCTTCCTCCTGCTCAGCCTGCTGGTGGTCTACTGGTACTGAGACACAGTGTGTACAGGTCCATATACTTAATAGCAAATGCACACACACACACACATACAGTGACTGGTCAGAGCTGTAACTCACCTGCCGAATTCTGAATGGCTGAATTCGATTTTTTTTTCTGCCACATTTTCTTAGTTGAATTGAGAATACTGGATATGTCTGTTGTCTGATCTGTAAAATAAATAAAATAAAGTTAAATAGTATGGAGTTCAGCCGGGGTAGTGTTTAGCGCGCAGGTTTGACTCTCCCTCTAGCTGTCGTCACTGCGTGGTGTAACGCTCCCCTAAAAAATATTCGATGATCTTTCTTTTTATTCCGCTTGGGAAATGGTTGAAAATCACTGCCTTAAAATAACCATGTTGGAATACATATCCTTTGGTGATGAAAAAAATGTTAGTCTGTTTTTAAAAAGGGTCAAATTATTGGGCTGCATCAAGCAAAGAAAACATTTTTAATTAAAGGATTATTTTTTTTTAGAAATAGTAACACGTTTCCCAAAACATAAAATAATAGCACCAATTATTTTCTGTTTATCGATTATTTTCTATTAGACTATATGGAAACATCGGTTATTTAAAATAGCTTACTTAGGAAAAAAGTAAATTAGAAAACAAACACAGTGGAGTTTAAAGGATCTTTTCAATTATTAATATTTTGCAAATTTGGGCTCTAAGTTTATGTCTTTAACTGTATATAAAAAATAAACCGCATTGCTGATATCAACATCAATCATATATTTACTAAATTAAAATCTGATAACGTAAATAATAGACGTGTACCGTAAATCTGCAGCATTGAGAGGACGTCGTGGACGCGTGATATTTCTCTGAATGTAGCTCTGCGAGTAGCAAAAGGAATTGATCGAATTCTTGAATCCTTTTTCTCCAGCGGTGCTTCACGACCTCCAAAAAACACGCTTCGGTTGTATTTCGGGCTTCGCAGGAAAATGGCATCAGCCTGCGCTAAATATTCGGCCCAGGACTTTAGCAGCTCCTGAATGTCCTGGTGAGAAAAAAAGTGGCATTTAAATTATGGCATTTTGGCATTTAAATTATTAAATGCATACAGCTCAATCTATGTATACATAATCTATACAAAGTGAGGGAAGAAAAGACTGTTTCAAAATAACATTTTTACAATCTTTTGTCTGGAGACAGAGTCTGTAATGTAACAACCATCGACTATTATTTGCACTTGCTTTCGTTAGCGCTGCCTCGTTATAGCGCCTGAGAGCGGCTCCAGCAGATTTGGGGGCTTGGGCTCTGTTCTGAGCATCACGGACACTCTGAGCCATTCCTCGTTTCGCTCGAACCGTGTAGCGGTGAAACGTCTTATGCTGCAGGACCTCTTTTCTGTAGAATAAAGATAACCTTTGGTTTTTTTTAATTCTTTTTGTGAAACTGTATGTTGTGAAAGACCTACATTGTTTTGATCTGTTACACATTGGGTAAATAGCCTTGCATTTTAAATTGACTGACAATTAATTTATAAAATTTGGCCCCTTCAACAATACCAGCACTTGCACCCTTGTGCCTCTTAATTGCACGTTCCTGCTGAGTGGTGCAAGTATGTAGGGTTCGTCGGTGCCCTTAATGCACACTTTCTATAAGTGTAAACCCAAGTGGACTTCGCTTAAGGGCTTCTCCACAAATCAATTTTGTGACGAGTGTGACAACATGGACAATGGAACGAAAGTTAGGTGTAGGTAAAAGACCTCAAGGTCTTTCCTGAAGTGCACACTTTAGTTGATAAGTGTGCAAGGGAACAAGTGCACTGGTGTGTAGAATTGGGACGTTTAAAGGCACATCAAAGGTCATTGCTACATAGTGGTCACACTAAATGATAAACTTTTACTTAAACTCAACTTTTCTATCCTTGTCCATTTTGTCAAGCTCAGGGATCGAATAACAGGGATTATTTTAGGTATCGCAGAGAAACGTTGCATTTTGAGCGACCACATTGTCATTTAAGCATACAAAGGGAATATAAAATAATAATAATAATTCTAAAGTTCAGGCAGATGGTTAATGCTTTAAAACAAACTTTTGTGCTTGATACTTGAATTCATGCTGCATTTTAACTGAAACCTCATGAATTGTTAACCTTGTTGTGTTGGAAACTGCAAACAGATAAATGTTAAAATATAGTTAAATCTTATAATTAACCTGAAAGTTTACTCACCCTTTATAAACAGCTCCAGCAAAATGGCCACCACCTGTCATCAAAATCACCCAAGTCGTCTTCTCCGAAATGTTCAGCAAAGAATCGACCAAATTCTGTATCGCTGTCTATCTAAAGAATAAAGCAGATTAGATATTAAAATATCCTTTTCAAACACAACTGAGAGGACGTGTTGTGCAAAAAATGAAATAGAAACCTTAATGTAAAAATCTAAGTTGTTTATTGGGAAGTTTTCCTATAGATTATAAAACATGGCTTATGTAAATTCTGTTTTTTTGCAGAAAAAAACCTGAAATCTAAGGCAAATCGGTGCGAAAGTGACGCAAGACGTAAATTGTGCACAAATAAACTTTTTAATTTTCCTTTTTGCTGGCCTCGATATTTCTTTATGTAAAGGTCTTCAATTTATATTAAAATTAAAATTTATGTGTACTTACTGTGATTTTCTGTACTGCACAACGGTACAGACTGAAATACTGTCCTTGAGAATTCTGGAGCAAAACCCTGGAAGGTAAACGGCCACCATACAAAATCGCACCATTACCACCACCGCCGCCGCCGCCGCCACCGCTGTCCTCCTCACTGTTTGATTCGTCTTCAGAGTCTGAACCTGAAATACTCGACACATCACCTGTTCACAAAACTAAAATTAGACAAGCTTTTACAGAAGTCCAGCCTTAAAATATACATTTCATTTAACATTTTATTCCTGATTAATCATCGAATGACTATGATATTGACAAAAAAATCCTAAAAGCGAAGAAACTGCAGACAAAACTGTTTAAAATGCTTCAACTGACCATTTTGGGATTGTCAATGATTACGATATTTTGTCCACATCATATTTTTTTTTTAACTAGCGGGAAACATACTTAAAACTTTTTCACTGAAATGTTCCATAAAATGTCTTTTAACACAGACATTTTATTTAAAGCATAACAATTCACTGCACTGTATATCTTATTAACTGTACCCATTCCTGTCTTCTTTTCAAACTCCTCCACTGTGATTGGTGAACGTCCAGCCAATCGCTGCCTCAGATTAAAGCGATGCCAGTCTAGTTTATAATGCTCCATCTATAGAAACAAGCAAAGTGCAAAAAATTCCTATTAAACACTGAGCCTGTACATCGTCCTGATGTAAAGCAAAGAAATGATTCGGTAAAAACCTGCTCTTCACGCCTTTCGAATGAGCACTGGCAGGTGGAGCAAGACCTCTTGTCTGAAACTTCTCCGAAAGGCACTGGCTCGTCTCGTCTACTGTCCGAACCCCTTTTATCATCTGAAAATTCTACGAAAACAAATAACATTCATTTTTTCAGTGCAAGGACCTTACAATACGATACATATCACGATACATGAGTCACGATATATTGCAATATAATACAAGTTATAAATATCAATACACTATCATAAAATGAAATATTACAATAGTTAGCTGTGTTTTTACACAGTCCTGTCATTTTATTCATACTTTATTTAGTGCTGAGGAAGTAGCATTAATGTTCATTGTATTTTGGCATTCTGTGTTAATTATATAATATTAACAGTGTTACCCCTTGGTACCTATAGTATAGTGATATTCCCTACACCTGCTTTAATTACAACGTGAAGGGTCTTAATTACTAACTGCAATTATACAGGTTACCTTATAGATCCTTTTTAAGCCATGCTGTCATAGCTAAACTGACCGGATTCCCATCCAATAGTTTATTAACCACCCTAACCTATAACATATGCTCTTTGCTTTTCCCTGCCTGATGTGATGCTGGTGCTTGATACACTTTCACTAATATACGAATATAAAAACACACTCTTAGCATCAGAATCCCACTTTGCTGTGAAAGAAAATAATAATTCGGTTAAACACAACCTACCCGCTCCGATAGCGAGATTAAGGGATTCCGGATGATTTTGCAAATGTAAAATCTCGCGGAGGCCATCGTTAAGCTTCGGATCAGCGACGAGGTCAAACAAAGAGCAGCGATTCGGTCTGGCCATCATTGGCGGCAAGTTTAAGGAACTGAGGAAAAACAAATGTGGCAGTTATTGTACCAGACACATGATGTATTTATTACTTATAATTAAATTTCTTAGTAAGTTTTATATAAAAATAATGAACGTACAGTTAAAAAGATGCTACAAATCTTTGACACATTTACAGCATTTGGCAGACGCCTTTAACTAGAGCGATTTACAGTTATCTCTTTAATGCAATTGGGGATTAAGGGCCTTGCTGAGGGGCCCAGCAGTGGTAACTTGGTGGTGCTTGGCATCAAACCTTGAGTCCAACACCTTAACCATTGAGACACCACTTCTCCACAACACTGCAGGTTTTGGTGACTGTTAGAACCACATTTTAAGTGATGTCCCCCCAGGTGACATATTTAAATCTTCTGTCCTTGACTCTTACTTGTCCATTATATAAAAACCTCTGGAGCAAGACAGAGCATTGAGGCCAGCCGTCACTTATCTATAGTTACCTAATGTAGATTATTAGATTTAACTTTAGATAATCAAAACCTCTATTGACTGTGACCGGAAAGCGAGAGGACCTCGTCAAGTCAAAATATCAATCATTCGCCAAACCGCACCATGACGGGCCTAAAACCCCACCTAGAGCAAGTTACATACATCAGGAAAGACTTCTGAGATTCCAATTCAGACTATTTTCCAGCTAACAGGGATTTTTCCCATCACTTTTCATTAATAACGTTCTATATGTTAGGACGTTCTCTATAACATTAGCTATAGTTCATAGTTCTGATGCCGAGGGGGAAAAAACGCTCTCTAAACATTCTAGGAAGGTTATTCAGACTTGTTTAACGTTCTCATATATTGTTAAGAGAAAACATTCTTAGAACACCACCATAAAATAACATTCTTTTAAATGTTAGGCGAAACGCACATTTTGAGAAAAGCATTCTTAGAACATAAAATTTTTTAGCTGCTTTTGTACATTAAAAATAACAGGTTTGCTGGCCATTTATTGATCGTTTGACATAAAAACTTCAGTGAAACAACACAATCCTGATCACACACCGAGATTCAGACTGTGTATTAATGTTTTATCATTTACAGCATTGTGGCAGGCACCCTTATCCAGAGCTATTTACATTTAAGGGCCTTGTTTGGGGGCCCCCAGTGGTGGCTTGAAGGTGCTGGAAATCAAACTCCAGTCTTTCTGGTTTCAGTCCAACACCTTAAGCCACCACTTGTTTATTTTACCATTGAGTAATAAAAGTTCATAATACACCAGAATGGATATTAGATTATGTCGTTGTCCCCCAAGACTTCCTGGTATTCATTCTTAAATAATACTTCAAATGTCGTGTATAATAATAGCACTATAATTATTATTATTATTATAATTATTAGCATTGCAGCCCAAGGAGCCCATTCTGCCCCTTTATACAGAGCCTTTTCTGTATAACTCACATTAAAACACATCAAGACAGCTAAATTAATTACCGGTGACTCTTAGTCCTGATAGTTTGTTGTTTTATTTAATGTATTTGTGGTTAAAATAGGCATTTAGCAGCCTAATCCAAGTCGCAAATTGGTCGTAAAATAGTGGATTTGCTTTCCAACACGTTTTCCGGCAGGTACCACCCTCCTGCGCTATGATTCGCCAGCAGTCAACAGCTTTTGCGTTTTAATTGGCTGAGAAACATCTTAAATCCAATTATGGCGTAAAGGAGGAAAAGCTGAATACGGGTGCGAAAGGAAATACAGGTTTCCAGGTGGGTTTGTTGTACAATTATGAACGAACAGCATACTTTTTCTGATAATTACACAGCGGACAAAGTAAGAGTAGCTAGGACAGCAGAAGTAGCTAAGAAAAACAAAAAAGTTTATATAAACGAAAAGTATACCTTGCTGCCTGAGTTCAAGTTACTCCTTCTTCTCTTCTTTTCTTGCAGTCAGCAATCATTTTATTTTGGCTCATTACCGCCATCTAGTGGATACAATTGATTAAAAATTTAGAGAGCAGTGAACAATATGCTCTTTACATATACACATAGAGGAAGTCCTATAAGTTTCCATACATAATAAAATAAATATTAAAAATATAATATTCCATAAAAAACAAAAAAAAACGTTTTTAATGAAAGCCATTTATATAGTATGCTTTACATGACTACCTTTGTTTTATAAACACATTTGGACACGCGTCCTCCACTACTGAACACACACATAAGCTAGAGTTATGCCTGTAATGGCATTGATGATATGTTTTTTGAGATGATTTTGTTGATTTTGATGTTTTGTAAATTTCTCTGAAACCCCATTGCCTTTAAATGCTCCCAAAGATAAGATCTAGTGAGGTGAGTTCTGGGCATGTGGGAAAACGGTTTTCATAAAAATGTATTTCATTCATCCAATGTATGGAAACGTATTGGACACCCTGTATATACAGTACCTCAAACAAATATTTATACCCCTTGAACACGTCTCAGTATAAATACACCTGTTCTGTAAAGCCCTCTGTGGTTTTTTTAAAGAACACTAGTGAACAAACAGCATCTTGAAGACCAAGGAACTCACCGACCAGTCAGGGATAAAGTTGTGGAGAAGTTTAAAGCAGGATAAAATTATAAAAATTATCCCAAGCTTTGAACATCGCACGATCATCCAAAAATGAAAAAAGTATGCCACAACTGCAAACCTACCAAGACATGGCCAACCACCTAAACTGACAGTATGAGCAAGGAGCGCACAAGGCCCATGATCACTCTCAGGTGGGAGAATCTGTCCACAGGACAACTACAAATCGTGTACTTGATAAATCTGGCATTTATGGAAGAGTGGCAAGAAGAAAGCCATTGTTAAAAGAAAGACATTAAAAAGTCCCATTTGTAGTTTGCCACAAGCGATGAAGGGGAAACAGAAAACATGTGGAAGAAGGTGCTCTAGTCAGATGAGACCAAATTTGAACTTTTTGGTCTACATGCAAAGCGCTATGTGTGGTGGGAAAGTAACTCTGCTTATCACCTTAAACACACCACCCCCCATTCTGTAAAACATGGTGGTGGCAGCATCATGCTGTGGGGATGATTTTTCTCAGCATGGACAGAGAAGCTGGTCAGAGATAATGGGAAGATGGATGGAGCTAAATACTGGGCAATGCTGGAAGAAAACCTGTTGGAGACAGCAAATAACTTGAGACTGAGAAGGAGATTCACCTTTCAGCAAAACAATGACCCTAAGCATACAGCCAGAGTTACAATAGAACTGGATGGTTTGGATCAAAGACTATTTATGTGTTAAAATGGCATAAATCCCATTAAAAAAACATTTTTCATACTTAATACTTTTTATTGTACATCTATAAAAATAACTAAAACAAAAAAGTGGTTTATTAAAGCATTTATTTCTTACAAAGACATTGTGATAACAGACCATCATGTTCATTACATTGTGTTTAGTTGAACTTTTTCTCCAAAGCTTCTAAAGTCTGAACATGAACCCAAAGTTAATACATATTTTCAGCGATCAAGGTTTCTCCGGAACATCGTTTAGTGTTTTCTTTACAAGTTCACACTGTTGCTTTAGCTTGTTCTCCTCCTTCTCCAGCACCTCCACCTGTTTCTTCATCTGACTTACAGAGACATTGCTTAGCTTCATATCCCTGTAAAAAAAATAATAATAATATTATATTATATATATAAATATATAAAATCAAACATATGTATTAATTATAAATGGGTCTTTTTGTGTGGTCTGTACCGAGTGCGCGTTTTCAGTGATTGAATCAATTGGATCAATGTTTGTTTTTCCTGCTTGGCGGCTTCCAACTCCTTTAACGCATCACAGACTTGATTATCCACATGCAGAGACAGCAGCACCCTGCGGTCCATTTCTTCCCGCCTTTAACAGAGTGCATTAATAAACACCAGAACTGAACAACACACAATGTTTGTATGCTTTTGTTTCTCGGTTACCATTGCTGAATCTCTATGTGTACCTCCTCTCTTTCAGTCGTCACTCTTTGTAGATTAGAAGTTGCATCATTGATTCGGTTTAAAATCTCCTTAAAGATAAAAAAAAAAAAAAAAAACATTTCACCGAATTTGGCACACAACTTTGTTAAGTTGTTAAGCTATGGAACAAAAGATCATTTTTTTCACACATATCTGTGATTTGTTAGTTTGCTGCAAAGTAAGAACTCTGGGTAAACATTTACCAAGTGAGGGAATTCTATTAGTTGTATTGTGTTGCAGCATTTTAGCACAGAATGTGATCACTCTATGGTAGAGTAAACTCGATACCGCATAACATTTTGCGATAGTGTACTATAGCTTATTTGTACAGTTTTTGCATGTTAAGTAGCATTTCAATATTATTACATCAAACATGATATAAAAATGAAACAAATTGCCTCATATTTACTTGGACATCCTTGTTATGTTGAGAGGAAACGTGTGGATTATCTTGTGGTAAATCCATTTCGAAGTCAGTATCCGTGTGCTTAATATATTTATCTGTTTAAAGCAACAAAAGTGTGAAAATTGGTTTATAGTCTATCCTGAAGTCGTTTGGTTTTGCACACCTGAATTGACTGATCAGCTCGTTAGCCCATTTTAGACTGTGTCAGTATGTGGAAAGCTAGAAAAAGCCTTTTCTTTTATAAAACACACGATAAAACATTTGACTGTAAATTATTCAAAATAAGCAAATACTTATAAAATTAATAGTTTTAAAAAGAAACATCATTTTATCATGGTAGTATAAAAGCCCATTATCGCTGCCACATAAATTATGACTTTAAGTCATAGTTATGAGATAAAAAGTCAAAATCATGACTTAAAAGGTCATTTATAAGACAAAGTGGAAATTGTGATGTTAAAAGTTATAATTATGTGATAAAATTTAAAACATTATTACTTTAAAAGTTATAATTATGAGATAAAAAGTTAAAATCATGACTTTAAAAGTATTAATTCTGAGATAAAAACTCAGAATTCGGACTTTAAGTCATATTTATGAAATTAAAAAGTTGAAGTTATAATTGAGACAAAAAGTCAAAATTATGACTTCAAAAGTCATTTATAAGATAAAGTCGAAATTATAACTTTAAAATTTATGTATGAGATAATAAGTTAAAATTATAACTTCAAAAGTCATGTATGAGGTAAAAAGTCGACATTATAATTTAAAATAGCAGCTTGTCATTGAACCAATATACCATTGATTTTTTTTTAACAGGTTTGCACCCTAAAAATTTGCTATTAAATAATAAAGAAAAGATAAAGACGGACATAAAAACAATATTTGTATTAACAACATAAATTATATCAATTATTTTACATTGAATCAACATCAATCCAATCTTGCTTTATGACTGTAAATCAGATCTGTTTTGAGAGAAACATGTCCTCAGAAACATTTATTGACTTCAAGAAGTCATACGTTCATCCATCCTAGACAGCACAATGATGTGTATCATAATATCTCAATACTGGTTATGTCTATTAATATAAACTCTGCTATTCACTCACACGCTATCAGATTGGTCCTGGTTGCCATCTAGTGAAGATACGACTAAAAATAAAAATCACAAGTAAACCATATTATAGTTTAATATCAAAACTGTATTTAGGATTGCATAACGCGATGACAAATAAATAAGATAAGATTAGTATTTTTTAGATAAAATCAGACTTTGACGTATCTGCACATCACAGCAAAATGAATAAAACCTTATTACTATTAATATTTCTGAAATCATTTTGTGACTCTTTCTTTCGTTTGTGGAATAGTCTGGGCCATGATGGATCAATAAGCCACCATGTCAGCAAGTCATATTTTCATATTTATGACATATTAAGTATGTCATACTTTCAACTTGAGTGGCTTCTGTATGGTAGAGGAAATCATAGATAGCTCTAAATACATTTCTGGCATTCAGCAGACACTTTTAATCCAGAGCGACTTCAGTATATTTTAGTGCAAAGTTTGTCTGAGGTTTTAGATTAAAAATAGCATAAAAAGCTTTCATCCTCATTGGCAAAACTGAAGTAACATCAGTGTTTCATGATACCCAGTCCAGACCTGAATACAACTAAAAATTTGTGATCTGAAATGGTTAAGATATTGAACTGGTGATTGGAGGATCTTGGGTTTAATTCCCAGCTTTAGAAAGCTGCTAATGCTGGGCCCCTGAGCAAGGCCCTTAACCCTCAACTGCTGAGATAGATTGAAAAAAATAAATAAATGTATATTGCTCTGGATAAGGGTGTCTGACGAATGCCAGAAATGTAAATGTTAAATTTTACCTCACTTTTTTGTCTTTAAACACTCAGTGGTATAATAAAAATTAAAAAAACAAACATTAAGTTTAAGGGTGTGCAACGTAAAGGACTAGAATTGTTCACGTTTTTTTAAATTAAAAAAAAAAATGAAAAAAACTAAAAGACTTTAAATAAAATATTAGCTCATGTCACAAAACCCACAAAAACATTTGTGAGTTCTTGTATTTTACAAATTTGGGTTGTGGAAGAATTATATTTACCTGGATTATGTGTTAAATTGAATACGAAGTTATGTGCAAAGAGTGTGTTATGTTGCATGTGTTACTTATAGAGTTTGTAAGCATAGGATAAAGTGTATTAAACGTGGTGACTAACACACTACTAGCACGGTGTGTTTGCTGAGTTGGCGATTCGGCCTCAGTGAATTCAAACTGCTTTCCATAAACCTGCTGATGTAGTACACAACCTCTTGAGTTAAAGTAGTGCATGTTGTAATTGAGAACTTAGTGCTGTAGTGCAGATGGTAATTGTATAACCTGTTCCCTGATGTTAAGGATTTATCCTAATATCAAATAATGACGTGGGACTACGTTGTGTGCGTCTTTTAATATGGGAGGAGCTTTGTGTGTGCGTAAGAGAGAGAGAATATAAAGGAACTTCAACTTTAAAATAAAACCCAGATTAGTTTCTTGGTAAAGCTTTCCAAACCACAAAATGCTGTGTTTAGTGGTAGTTTTTGGGATGATGATGCAATGCTGGACCTTTCCCCTGCAGGTAAAAATGATAAATGGTTAACTGAATGTTAATGAACATAACAGTAATTATAATAATATACAATAATAATAATATAGCCGTTATTTTAGCAAGGAAGATCATCCAGGATTTTTTTCTTTATAAGAACCGTATTTCGTCTTTGTGTTTAACTTTTTAGACCATTAATCTGCAGTTGTTCTTAAATGATTTGTAACTTTTTACACAATTTGATGTAAAGAACGGTCAGAAGATTTCTTAACTTTTTTTTGACAGAATTCATCTGCAGTGCATGAAGCAAAAGCCAGAGTAAAACGTGCATTTTCAGGTAAAATCCATTGATTTTTGTACCGTGTGGTTTCTCTGGTTTCTAATTTGTGTGTTTTGTTCTTATATTTCTGATGTTAAGCAGTCTTTGGATTTGTGTAAAAAAAACTGATATTTAAAACATACGTCACTGTAATTTTAACTGCATAACCATACCAGGAGATTCTAACGGTCTAGTGGGAAGTGGTGGCTTAGTGGTTAAGGTGTTGGACTGATACCAGAAAGACCGGCGTTCGATTCCCAATACCACCAAGCCAATACTTTGGTCCCCTGAGCAAGGCTCTTGACCCTAAATTGCTCAGTATAAATAGGAGAGAAATGTAAGTCGCTCTGGATAATGGCCAAATGCTGTAAATGTAAATCAGCAAACCAGAATTAATATTTTTTTATTCAATGTGCTGTTTGATGTCATGTATATTACACTTTAGCTTTAACCACTATATAAATATATATATTTTATTTATTTTTATATATTTAATATATTTGATATTTGTTCAATTGTATTTGCAGCTCACATTTGATCTCAGTAGCTAAATATTCGAACAGAAAAATTGTCCTGTTACATATATACATCTGGGTCACATTCGTAAGGAATTCCCTTTAGTGGACGTTTAAAGCTAAAGTCTGTAGCTTTTCATTCATTCATTTATTCATCTTCTATACCCGCTTATTCCCTATTTCGGGGTGACGGGGATCTGTTGGAGTCTATTCCAGCCGTGTCTGAAAGGCAGGAGGGGTACACCCAGGTCACACACACTCACCTTCACTATGGGTAATTTAGAATCACCAATTAACCTAACATACATGTTTTTGGACTGTGGGAGGCAAACGAACAGGGAGAACATGCCAACTCCACACAAAAAGGAAATAGAACCCGGGCCTTCTTGCTTTTAGGCAACAGTGCTAACCACTAAGCCACCGTGCTGCCCTTCTGGGGGTTTTTTTAGTTAAAACTAATCTGAAATAAGTTATTGAGCAAATATATTCACGGCCAGTGTTCAAAACGTTCTCCTTATCTTAGCGCGATTACCAAAAGTAAACTTGTAATGATGTTCGAATTATCAAATCATTTCAGTGGTTAGATAGTTTCCACGAGAAATAAACGGACGGCGCCATCATTACGTCAAGTTTTTAAACATTTTAAACAAGTCCTGGTTATATTGGGTAACGCTAATACACTAAATACACATGGTTATGCAATTCTGATGTTGTTAAGATATACAAATTGAGGACAGAAGTATAATATAAGTAATATAAGGAAGTTGAAGATTGTTTGATTTAATCAGCACTGGTAGAGCGATTTATTGTAATGCTTTATTTTCAGACATGTTAATTACCTGTTTGGATGACATTCTCTGGTAAAAATTCTTATCTGGGTCTTACTTTTATAATGTAGAATCTGTGATTTGAAAGTGCACTATCCATGTGTGCGTTTTTGGTGTTTTTTTCATACTTATAATGTACTACTATATATTCATAGTTTATGATGTACATCTTTATACAGTTATGAAAACCTGGAAAAGTCATGGAAGTTTGAAAAACAGTAATTTCTAGTCTCTTTTTTTGGAAAAAATAAATAAATAAATCCACAAAGTATTGAAAAGTCTTAAAAAAAATTCCCACAAATCTCTGTATATTTGAGTATATTTTAATTGATAATAGTGGTTCAATTACAATAGTTAATGCCTGCACGATCCATCACATAATGTTCTCAGTAACTAGCAGTTGCAGCTAGTACTTATGTGGTGAGCTTAATAGTGAAAAGTATAACGAGTTGACTTGAGAAAGATCAGGACACGGGACGTGCAAAACGTACACTGTTTTTCGAACATGAGAGCGGCAACGCTATCTAATCATGCTATAGTCATTTTAAAACACATCCGACAGCTCCCGAACTGATCGTCTGCTTTTTCACCCGTGTGACTGACATCATACCTGCTCCACCCTTCCATTCACTGCTTAATTTACGATTGGGTTGAAGTCAAAAACTATATTGCTTTTATTTATTTATTAATTTCAGCTTACCATTAATGCTTCTGTTAATTATCCTCCATGAAAAAATGTTAATCTAAGACGTTCTAATGGTTTGATGCATTATTATATGTAACTATTTACACATTATTTTAATAAGTATTTATTCGTATTTTAAACCATAAAGCTTGTCATTTATTTTGGTTAAGATATGCTGTGGTAAATTAACATTTTTTCTTTTATTTTATGTAACATAAGTTCATGATTATTTATCAAATTTTATTGATAAAAATGTATACAAACCCCGTATATGGTATATAAATAAATACCAATTTATAGATAATGTAGCATATTTGCAACATTTTAATGTTGGTTTTCTATTGATGTCATTTATTTGTTTGTTTTAGAGGAGTTTCTGTATCCGGATGAGATGAATCCAATGGACAAGATACTTATAGCAAACAACAGTAAGATTTAAACAATACTGATGGGGACAAATGCTCTTTCGATGTTTAGAGAACAGAAATATTATAATAAAATTATAATAATTTTTTTATTTCCTGCAAAACTAAAGTCACTAACATGAGGCGATTTCCCTAAAGAAAGCTTAAATATCAAACAATATTAAATATATAGAGTAAGTGTGTTTCTTTTGTGCAGGAATGTCCCGTTTTCGGGGCCACACCTTTCGCGAAGGGGACATCGCAAGTTTTGGTGTAAGAAGCGCCATTTCATGTGCAAACCAAAATTGCCTCTGGACAAAATCCGTGGATGGATTTGTTTACGTTCCTTACACCATCTCTCCCCTCTATGGTGGGTCATGGTGAATTTTGATCCGTTTAGAAGTTTGCAAATGTATCAAAGAAACTACAACATTGTAGCTTTCTTCAGGCAGCTCCTAGCGGCCATATTTAAGCAGTTTGTGCATATTTTTTGCTGCAGATAATATGGACCGAATCACAATCGAAATAGGAATGCTGGACATTTCATCGGCGACGTGTGTGAAGTTCGTACCACGTACGCATCAAGCTGACTTTGTTGATATCCAGCCTAGATTTGGGTGAGCAATGATAAAACTGGCCACCATTTTAAACAATTTGATCAACTTGCCTAATATCTATATTATAATATAAGATTATAATATGGATAATCCCCTTGATTCTATCTAATATTCTCCTGTCACACATCACTCCTGACACATTTCTTCACCCATTCCAACCTGCCTGTACTCGCTTCTTACTTCTTTTACACACTCTCAATTGCCCTGTTCTGTTGACCTCAAGTGCTTAAACTCCTGTATCTTCTTTACCTCTTTACCCTGTAATCTCACTGTTCCACTTCCCTGTCATTCATTTAAACACATGTACTCTGTCTGACTTTCATTTCTCTTCTCTCCAGACCAAACCTCCACCTCTCCAGGTTTTCCTTCACCTGCTCCCTGCTTTCACTACAGATCACAATGCCATCTGCAAACATCATTGTCCAAAGAGATTCCTGTCTGACCTCATCTGTCAAGCAATCCATCACCACAGCAAACAAAAAGGGGCTCAGAGCTGATCCCTGATGCAGTCCCACCTTCACTTTGAACTCCTCTGTCTGACCTACTGCACACCTCACCACTGTCCCTCTTCCCTCATACATATCCTGCACCACCCTGACATACTTCTCTGCTATTCCTGACTTCCTAATACAATACCACAGCTCTTTTCTCGGTACCCTGTCATGTGCTTTCTCCGGGTCTACAAAAACATAATCCAGCCCCCTACAACCATCTCTGTACTTCTCCATCAGCATTCTCAGAGCAAAGATTGCATCTGTAGTGCTCTTTCTGGGCATAAAGCCATACTGCTGCTCACAAATATCTACTACTCTCCTTAACCTAGCTGACTTTTCAACTTAATGCCTCTGTAGTTGCTGCAACTCTGCACATCACCCTTGTTCTTAAAGATAGGCACCAGTACACTTCTTCTCCATTCCTAAGGCATCTTCTCACTTACTAAAATCCTGTTAAACAATTTAGTAAGAAATTCCACTCCTGCCTCTTCTAAACATTTCTACACCTCCATCGGTATCTCATCAGGACTAACCACCTTTCCTCTTTTCATCTTCTTCAAAGCCATCCTAAATTCATATGAACTAATCTTTTAAACTTCCTGCTCCAAATAGTTTACCTCTTCTACCTAAAGCTGCGGCTTATCCTCTCTAAAAGGGCCCCTGTTTCAGCTGTTATTTATTAATGCTGCAGGTGCTGGTCATTCTTGGGAAGGGTGGGAGGACCACAGCCTCTCTCACTGCAGACTCCAGCATGCATGTGGTCAGGCGTGGCATCTCATGAGCTCATGCACGCACTCGGCTTCGTTCACGAGCAGTCACGTTCTGATCGCGACCGCTATGTCACCATCCTGTGGGAAAACATCATTGAGGGTGTGTTTCATTTCCACCAAGCTCCTCGGTCACTACAACGCTACGATCCTTAACACGAAACATTTCTTATCTTTATTTTCTCTGCAGGTCAAAAGCACAACTTTAAGAAGTATGAAACAAACAATTTAAACACAGTCTATGATTATGACTCTGTTATGCACTATGGGAGGTACTTATTGTTCCAATGCTCTTAATACAATCATTTTTAATTTTGATTATTGTCCAATTATAGTTATTGTCATTTTCTGTTTTGAACTGTTTTCCAAAGTTGATGTTATTGATTACAAGCTAAATCTTGTACATTTCCTTAATTACAACTGCCTGCATTTTTATGTCTTTCAAGAAAAAATAATGACTGTCCAAATTTTACTTAATATATATTGTCCAAATTTAATTCACACTTCAGCTTTTTTTATTTAGATATGCTTTCTCAGAAGATGGACTACCAACTATCATCCCTAAACCAGATCCAAACATTCCTATTGGCCAGCGTGATGGACCGAGCCAACTAGATATTCACAAAATAAATCTGCTGTACAACTGTGGTGCGTAAAGACTGTATTTTAATACTTAGCATTTTCGTTATTTAAAAATCATAATTAATGCATGTTTTTCCTGCAATCAACAGGTGGCCTTGTCTGAACGAAAGCTCTGGAATAAAACTCGAAGTCACTTTAGATACTATTTATTGTATTTTCTAGTGTATGAGTTAATTTTTTTTAACAAAAATGCACTGTAGTAAATATTGCAACTTAAAGCTGCAGTC
>VCAZ01000081.1:1191012-1281012 GCA_005784505.1 Bagarius yarrelli
ATGTGCTGACTGAAAGGGTCAGAGTTAATTTGTTTTGTTTAGTTTGCTTAACTCCAGCCATAACTCCATAAAATGCAATATTGTGTGTGTGTGTTTGTTGTATTTAGTTGTCTCAGACATTAGACTCTTCCATGTCTCCTCATTGGGAAAATGAGCAGAGAGATTGGAGAAAGAAACTGAGAGAGGGAAGAGAGCGAGAAGCAAGACAGGCTTTGCTCATCCAGAAACTCCAGCAAAAGGTCTAAACATGCTTTTTATTATCCGGCAGGGTAGTAAATGATTTTAAAAATAAATGTTCTTTTGTTTTGTCTTTCGTATCTGTGTGTATGTGTGATAGGTAATGGAGTATAGAAGTCGCTGTGAACATCTGCAGCATCACATGATGACAGAGAAAAGGGAAATGAAAGTCAGAGAGGTAGATGCATCCAGTTTTCTCTTTCCTGAGAACGCTAAATAATCACATATTTAAGGCCTTTGTCTCGATTTTGTAGAGGATTTTGCAAGATGAGCGTAGCGATAATCTGGAGACCGCCCTCATCAGGCTGGAGGAGGAACAGCAACGGTCAGGCAACTAAATGCTCTCTCGAAGAAATAATGAACAATAGATTCTTCGCCATTCTATAATTATTCTTTATGCAGGAGTGTAACACTGGCTGAAGTCAACGCACTGTTGCGCAGTCAGCTCAGCCAATCAGCAGAAGCAAACCAAGCGCTGCAGGATGATTTACGGAAACTGACTGCCGATTGGTCCAAAGCGGTGGAGGAAGCAGAGCAAAAAGAAATGGATTGGAGCAAAGAGAAAGATGTAGTTATTATTAATTATTAGCACTGATTTCTAGTTTCATTATGTGCTATGACAATAACACACAAATTATGTTTTTATAATAATTAAACAATTATAATGCATGTTATAAAGCTAAACATGTTATTTATAAATACAAAGGTGTTTATTGCATTAAATAGTGATCTAATTGGTGTAAAACACTAACATTATTTCAAATACACTCAGAAATGACAAAATATTTTCAGGAGTGCGTCACCTATATGCATGTGAATTCACATTATCCTGATAGATCAGATTTATAATAAAATCTAAACGCTCTCTGTAAATCAACTACTCACTACATTCCTGTTTTACTATTTGTTAGCTGTTTTTCCAGAAAATCCATGGCAATGCATAACAGTGTCATGACAAATACTAACAATGTATGTAGATATGCTAAGTAGATATGCTAACAAAATTTAAGGAATTCCATATAGCAAAAAATTCTTTTTTTAATTTCTGGGTCTGTGCATTGCAGGTTCTTTCCGGATATTTAGAAGCAGAGCGTTCAAGATTAATGTCACTCTGGAGCAAAGTCGTAGCTCTTAAACGCCAGTGTCACGCAGTCAAAATTGCAACAGACAAGTAAGGACATGTTTTATTGAGTGTCTTCTGTCACTGTTGTTGTTATTATTATTATTATTATTGGTATGTAAACCCAATATATATACATATATAATGTAATGAACACACCATGTGTTTACAATCTGTATAACTTTTAAATATCAGGTGATATTCTTTCAAATTCATTATATTTAATATACGTAACTTTATTTCGTCACGACAAACATCGATGTCGACCAAAAACGATGCTGATAATTAACCTTGATGATAATTCATGTGGCACAGTTCTCCTCATGAATGTTTTAATGTGCCGCATGTCCGTGATGCTGTAACTTTGTAACTGTGCTTTATTCAAGGGCTGGCGTTGCCATGATGTCACATGATGTATCAGGACATTACTGTAACACAAGTCATACACTTCTCCTCAAGTTGCTGAGTGTTTTGACGTGTGTTTTGACATGTCCATATTGGTGTAAATTTTGACTTTGACAGTTTTGGTGGGCGTGTCCCTGACATAAAGTGACATCACTTTAATACCCATCATACAATTCTAACTAATCCTAACCATTAATGCGCTAAGGGTTTAGATATGCCGCATGGCCATATTGGTTTATCTTTTTGAGTCTGTCCGCTTTTTGTAGGCTGAACAACTTTGCCGAGTTTGGTGCATGTCACTCAAAAGCTCTAGGAGGAGTACCATGAATGGTCTTAGAATAATAATAATAATAATTATAGGAATACATAGCAAAACAATATGTTGGCTGATAAAAATAGAAAACATTAAACACACTGACAAATGATTTTAGAACATCTTTAGACTGGTGTCTATTTTGGCTGTGTTTTTCATCAGTCAATTCACAACTATTTAATAAAATAAAAGAAGTAATCCAAAAACATTTAAAAAGTCTGAAAAGTTTACCATGTTTATGCATTCAGAAATCTTTTATTTTTAAATTCTGGTTTACTATTGGATTATTTTGGTATATATTGGTTTAGCCTTGACTTTCAATCATAATCTGTGTTGGATCATTTATTTTTATATTTCAGAGATTTATGGGAACTGAGAGCAGAGTTCACTCGCGTGTCCTCCACTTTTCTCTCTTTGCATGTCCTTCCCGCTCTATCAACTCGTTCGCCTTCTCTTCCTCCTCCTGCTCCTCCTCCTCCTCCTCCTCCTCCTGCTCTCTACACTTCCGGACCGATGACACTGGCAGAGTTAGATCATGATGTGAACACGGAGAGGCTAAAAAGCAGGTCATTTTATATAATTCTTTATAAATTATATATAATTATAAAAGTTCTGCATTGTTTATAAAGACGCAAAGCAAATACATCCCCTGTGGCACTTCAGAAGATTTACAGTTCATGTCATGTGTCAGACTATTTGTTTGGATCACCCTACCAGTGATTTGGTGTTTTTTTTTTCCAGGATTGATGAGTTGACTGCTAAGATAAAGTCTCAGGAACTGGACAGACAGAAGCAGGAGGAGACAATGAAGAACAGCAAAAAACTTGAAGAAAAAGAGCGAGAGCTGCAACAGGAGAAATACAGAGAAAAAGAGAGACAACTAGAATCAATTGCACAAGCCATCAGAAAGCTGGTGAGTTGGTATCAGTTTATGATTAATAACATTTTTTTACAGATTATAGTTATTTGTATTATTTTTTTCCTCAATGGTCTTTATTATAAATCTTTTGTTTTTACCCATCTCTGTATTAAACATTTGAAATTGATCTGTATCTTCGAGATGATGAGGATAAGCATTATTATTATTATTATTATTATTATTATTATTATTAGTTAGTTATGTTTCAAATTTATTGGCCGAGTAGCGCACTTTATTAAGGATGCACCGATACTGTACTCGCAAAAGCACTCCGATAACAAAGACCTATACTGCCTCTGACGTCATGGACAAAAAATGTGCCTGAAGACAAGATACAAAAATAAGTACTATTATTAAGAGTAAGCCAAAAAATCGTCTAAAAGTAAAACACAAATGTGAGCACAGAGAATTTGTCACTAACAGTAACATTAGCACTCGGCAACGGACACTGCAGAGAAGCCTTTCACGATTAGAGAAAATGGCCACATAATAATAAAGCGCAGAAACATCGCGTTATAAAAAACTTACTTATTGAAATTTTTGCCAAAACTGCAAACTTTTTTATTCAAAATGTTTTCATTTCGTTTTACTTAGAAATATTGTTTATCGTTAATGATTTTAAATTTACATTTGAACATTTAAATAATTAAAAAAATATTCTTACCTTTCGAAATGTAATCTAAAAATCTGAACGATAATCATCATAATCAGTAATTAAACACAGCATTTCTGCCCTTGAACAGTGTAGGTTTCTGGGTTCTCCAAAAAGAACTTTTCCCGATTCTGGTGTGTTCAATGATGATTTCGATTCGGTCCTGTGGACTGTCTCTGAGGTTGAAAATGCCTTTCAGTGTGGACACAAAGAACTGCAGGTTAGTACTCGGAATATAAATGGTGCAATAAAATGTTTGGTAATTGCACAGACAGAAATACAGTAGGTATGTATTCATAAATGTATTTATACATTTATTTAATAAAATAAATGTATGTTTTTTTTCCCAACAAAGATCGCTTTTATGTATTTTTTTGTTATTAATAAAGATATTTCAATACAGTTTTACATTATAGAAGCTGGTTATATTACACCATCAGACTGTTAAATGTAGACACTTTGCTATAACATTATTATATTTCTTCATTTATCACCCAATAAAACAGCTTTACAAATAATGATGATGAGTATTTTCATGTTTTATTATTTTTCCGCTTTTTTCCTCCTCGGTATCCGTAGTAACAGTAAAGTGTAGACCGTGCCAGTACCGTGCCTGATCATTAGACACAAAACTGCGTCTAGAAATTCAGTATCTAGATGATTTTTTAAAAGGTTTTGTGTTATCATGGAGCTGGTGGCTTGGTGGTTAAGGTGTTGGACTGTTAACTATAAAATTGTGGGTTCAATTCCCAGTACAACCAAATTACAACTACAGCCACTAGTGTATACAGTTTTTTTCTGTTAAATTATATACACATTGGTTGTGTGTTAATATTCTTTTAAATTTGTATCTTCTTTTTTCAGGAAGCTGAAGGGACGTGCCGCAGGTTAAGAATAGAGAAGGACTTGCTGCAGCAGCAAATCGCAGAGCTTGAAAATGTAAAAGCAGAGCTGCAGAATAAAGCCAGTTTGGAAGCCCTAGAATTAAAGCAGACACAAAGCCTATTAAACTGGTGGGCAATGACGATCATTTAGGAAATACTATAAAATATAAAATACATATGAAATAAATTTAATTAGTTGTTTTCGTTTTTTTGCAGTTTAGCATTTATTGTAAAAATTTTCAGGGCTCGCAGAATCACTAGCTTGACGTCCCGGAGTTATTGTGTCTTCCAAATTGTGTTATTGTGGCCTACCAAAATGTATCCTTGCCCTGCCTGTCGTGCTTCCTCATAGATAATTGAATATACTTCAATGCTTTTGCATTCTCCCACAAATATAGTTGAATAATTACGTTGTATGTAATTTTCAAGCATCGGGTAGCCACTATCAGTAAAATCGCATTAAATGTGAGCCTTCTTTTTACTTCAAACAGCGTTCACGCAAACTGTGTATAGAGAGTGGCTGCACTGATTTTACAGTACATTTCCTATTGTCCCGTCCGTCATGACTATCTTTACGTGCTAAGTGAAATCTCGTGCAGTTTAAACCTGTGATATCAATGCACACAGTGGAGAGAATTGCGGAAATCTCTAATATCTGGACTGGAATGTTCAGTTAGAACCAAATATTTGTATTGATGATTGTAATCAGATTATTTTACACAATTGTTTCGAAAGTGTTTTTTGTTTGTTGTTTTGTCCCCTTTACAATATTCTAACTTTAAATAATGTCTTCTATGTTATTTGGGCCACTTATTTATTTTGGACTGTTGACCTCGTGGCGCAACGATAGCGCGTCTGACTCCAGATCAGAAGGTTGCGCGTTCAAGTCACGTCGGGGTCATGATGTTGGCACTTTTATGTGACCATCTTCTCTGCATGGTCAACCGTGCTTATTTTTTTAGTGGTAAAGGAAGTTCCATACGAAGCCTACAAGATGTTCCTTCGTATAGAACAAGAAATTTAACAGCACGCATATCCAGTATTAAACAAGCAGTTGACTTTCACTCTTTGGGCTTGTATATTTCAGTGCCTAGTGTGCAGTTGCAGCTGTGAACCCCCATATGTGTCTGTTTTGGTTTTTTTTGCAGTGAAAAAGAAACAGCACTGAGTTTAAAGAAGCAGCTGGATGAGTGTGAGCATCGCAGTGAAGAGCTAAAGAAAGAAAACGTCCGGTTGATAAAGGAGAGGGAAAAGGAGGACGAGGAAAGGCATGAAATAGAGCGAGCGCGACAGAAAAGGTAACTGATCTTCTGTGAATACACTGACACACGGGCACTGGTTAGTTATGCTGGTATGTTATCAGCCAATCATGTGTCAGCAGCACAGTGCAATAAAAATTAATGAGTCTGTTCCAAGCCATTATTTCTTTAAATGATCATCGGCTTAAACTCGACTTAGTTGTTTGTGAATAGAGTCTAAACAGATTCAAGTGTTAAATTAGATTAGATTAGATTAGATTCAACTTTGTCATTGTGCAAGGTACATGTACAGAGCCAATGAAATGCAGTTAGCATCTAACCAGAAGTGCATAAGTGGCTTATTTACAATAAATATCAGTGTAATAAATAGGGTATGGGGTTGATAATTACAGAGGTGGGGGTAAATAATGAACAGAAGGTATATGGATAGAATATAGAGGTGTAACAATAGATATTGTTATAGATGGTGCAAAGATGCATAATGATAAGGTAGTGCAAAGTACAGAAGTGGCAGTGCAGTAGTAGTAGTATTAAAATTACTGTATATCAGCTGTTCAGTGCAGAAACAGCCACAGGAAAG
The DNA here is from genome assembly GCA_005784505.1 of Bagarius yarrelli. NCBI lineage: Eukaryota > Metazoa > Chordata > Actinopteri > Siluriformes > Sisoridae > Bagarius > Bagarius yarrelli. Next base: position 1,197,382 of record VCAZ01000081.1, read on the forward strand.
AAGCTGTTTTTAGTCTGTTTTGTGCGGCTCTGAGGCATCGGTAGCGTCTGCCTGATGGGAGAAGAGTGAACAGTCCGTGGTTGGGGTGAGAGGGATCTTTGATTATGCCTCTCGCCCTTTGCAGACAGCGTTTTTTTTGTGTATGTTGTCCAGGGGGGTGGGGTAGCTGAGTGCCGATGATTCGTTGGGCGGGTTTTTTCACCACCCTCTGAAGGGCTGTGCGGTCTAAAGCAGTGCAGCTGCTGTACCATACTGAGATGCAGTTTGTGAGGATGCTCTCGATGGTACTGCAGTAAAAGTTCTTCAGTATCCTGTTCCTGAGATAGGACTTTTTAAGTCTCCTCAGAAAATATAGGCGCTGTTGTGCCTTTTTGAACCAGGAAAGAAGAGTTCAGAGACCAGGTGAGATCCTCAGAGATGTGGATTCCTAGGAACTTGAAGCTAGGTACAACGCTCAGCAGCCCGCTCCGGTTGGATGTGTATTGGAGGATGAGTGTGATTGCTAGCTCGTCTGAAATCCACAATGACCTCCTTTGTCTTCTTAGTGTTGAGTTCCAGGTTATTGTCCTCACACCATGCTGCCAGGTGCTGGATCTCCTCCCTGTAGGCCGTCTCATCGTTACCTCTGATCAGGCCTACCACCGTGGTGTCATCTGCGAACTTGACAATGTTGTTTGACGCATAGAACAGGCACGCAATCATGGGTGAAAAAGGGAGTATAGGAGAGGGGACAAAACACATCCCTGGGGAAAACCCCGGTGATGATGGTGAGATTGGAGGAGGTGATGTTATTCAGTCGAACAGACTGTGATCTGTTCGTAAGGAAGTCCAGGGTCCAATTGCAAAGGTGTGTGCTGATGCCGAGCTGTTTCAGCTTCAAGGTTAGCTTAGAAGGGCTAACTGTATTAAAAGCTGAACTAAAATCGACAAACAGCATCCTGGCATAAGTGTCGGGGTTGTCCAAATGAGTCAGGATGATAGAATGTAGTATTGTGGAAATGGCATCTTCAGTTGACCTATTTGGGCGATAGGCAAATTGGTGAGGGTCCAGGTTGGGTGGCAGACAGGCTTTAAGGTGGCTGAGGACCAGTCTTTCAAAGCACTTTGCGATAACTGGGGGTGAGTGCGACGGGATGAAAGTCACCCAGTTCTTTTGCAGCAGAGTGCTTCGGCACTGGTACAATGGTAGCAGACTTGAAGCAGGTGGGGACGATTTCCTGGGCCAAGGACAGATTGAAGATGTTCGTGAAGACCTCAGCCAACTGCTGCGCGCATGCTCTGAGTACGCATCCAGGGATGCCATCAGGGGCCAGCTGCCTTTCTTTTACCATTCACCCTTCCCAGGGTAGCACACACTTCAGAGATGGAGAGCGAGAGTGGTTGCTCATCTGGTGACAGCTCTGTTTTGAGCATAGGCTCTATATTCCCTTTTTCAAAGCGAGCATAGAAGTGGTTAAGCTCGTCGGGGAGTGAGGCAGAGCTGGTTGGTTGGAGGTGTTCTGTTGGGTAGTTTGCGGTCAGTAATAGCCTGTATTCCCTGCCACATGCGTCGGGGGTCAGCAGAGATGAAGTGCTCCTCGATCTGCTGTTTTTGTATTCGTGTTTGGCTTTGAAGATTCCCCTCCTCAGATCGGCTCTGTCGACGTTTTAGGCCTCCCGGTCTCCAGACCTGAAGGCGGTGTTGCGTGCTTTGAGCAGGAGACGGACCTCACGGTTCATCCAGGGCTTCTGATTGGGGAACACTTTGATGTTCTTATTTGTAGTCACCAAATCCACACACTTATTGATGTAATCAAGGACAGCAGTGGTGTAAGTGTTGATACTGGTGACTGTATCTGTAGTGGCCTGTGCAGCAAAATTCACTCCAGTCTGTGTGTGTGAACTGCTGTTGGAGAGCAGCGTCAGCCCCTTCCATCCAAACTTTAACAGTCCTGATTGTGGGTTTCACACTTTTAATGACTGGACAGTACTTGGGCAACAGGAACAATAAAAGATGGTCTGATTGTCCGAGGTGGGAGAGAGGTGTGACTCTGTAAGCATCGGCCACACTTGTGTATACATGATCAATGTATTTTTTTGTCCCCTAGTGAAACAGGAGACGTTTTGTTGGAATTTCGGCAGAACACATCTTAAATTGCAGTGATTGAAATCCCCAGCGACGACAAAGGCTCCATCAGGATGCACTGTCTGCAGCTTGTTGATAGCAGAGCTTAGTTCTTCTATAGCTGTGCTAGCCTTTGCATCCGGGGGGACATACACTGCTATCACCACAAGACATGTGAACTCACGTAGTAAATAAAAGGGTCTGCATTTAATGATCAGCTATTCAAGATCAGCAGAGCAGTGAGAAGAAACAGTGACAGAGACAGTGCACCATGTTTTGTTTACATAAATGCATAAGCCCCCCCCCCCTGTTCTTACCCATGCACACTGCTTTCTCTATCCGCCCTGAAAAAAATAGTGCGCCCCTCAAGTTCCAGCACGCTATTTGGGATGCCGGTGGTTGAGCCAAGTTTTCCGTAAAGACCATAATATTGCAGTCCGTTATCAGTCTCTGTGTGAGGGTCCAGATCCTGAGTTCATCCAGTTTATTTCGCCAGGGACCGAACATTAGCGAGGAAAATACTAGGAAACGCTGTCCGATGTGGGTTTAGCTTCAGTTTAACCCGGATTCCTCTGCATTTTCCTCGTTTCTGTTTACGGTCTCGGCGCCGGACAGTTCCACTCGGGATAAAAGGCTCGCTGTGTTGCGGCTTCCTTACGAGCTCCGGTGGTTATCTGGTCAGAGTTGAAAATAAAGTCCGAAACAAAGTTTGGTGCAGAGAGGGTGACCCAATATCCAAAAGTGATTGTCTGTCGTATGAAACACTCGCATGACAGAATTGCGCGAGCACGCAGGAGAATAGTGGCGTAAAAATAAGCACAAATACGACAATCTGGAGAGACGCTGAGCCGCGCGATGTGTACGCGCCGCCGCCGCCAAAAATTTCTTTTAAATACAGTGTCTTAAAAAAGTATTCATCTTTATTTTTCTATTTCTATTTTTTTTTGGACTTTGACTGGGCCATTTTATTATATATATAAAATATATTTTCTTTGATCCAAACCCATTCCATTGTAGCTCTGGCTGTATGTTTAGGTAAATGGCTTGGCTGAGCGTGTGAATCTCCTTTTGCAGCCTCCAACAGGTTTTCTTTCAGGATCGCCCGGTATTTACCTCCATCCATCTTCCCATTAACTTTAACAGACTTCCCTGTCCTGCTGAAGAAAAGCATCACTGCGGTGTGGCTTGAAGGCAAACAGTCTATGGCACTGCTCAAGTGTGATGGAATCCCAGGTTGCATTGTTGGGTCTGATGTCTCGCATCTTCCTCTTGACAATACCCCATAGATTCTCTGAGGCTCAGGTCAGGTGAATTTGCTGGTCAATTAAACACAGTAAGTAACTTTGGCAGTGTGGGACAGGTGCCAGGTCATGACATGTCTTGGATTCGTCTGTCATAGTGGCTCTTGATGTGCTGACGTTAGCCTTAGTCCACTCCTTGTGAAGTCCCCAAATTCTTGAATGGATTTTTGCCTGCCAATCCTCTGCGGTTATCCCTTTTGCTGGCGCACCTTTTCCTACCACACTTTTTCCTTCCACTCAGCTTTTTTTTATGAATATGCTGGGATACAGACAACCAGCTTCTTAACAATGAAAATTTTGTGACTTACCCTCCTTGTGGAGGGTGTCAATGACTGTCTTCTGGACATTTGTCAAGTCAACAGTCTTCCCCACAATTGTGTAGCTTATTGACCCAGACTGAGACCATTTAAAGTCTCAGGAAACCTTTGCAGGTCTTTTATGTAACTAGCTGATTATGGTGTGAAACCATGACTTGCAAATATTGAACTTTTTCACAAGATTCTATTTTTCTGAGACGGTGAATTTTGGGGGTAAGACATAATTATCAAAATTTTAGGAAATAAAAGACTGAAATATTTCACTTTTATGTAATGAATCTATATAATAAATGGGGAACAGTGAGATTACAGGGAAAGAAGTAAAGAAGGTACAGGAGTTCATGTACTTGGGGTCGACAGTCCAGAGCAATGGAGAGTGTGTAATCAGCTAGAATCAAGGGTAAGGTGTACAAGACAGTGATGAGACCAGCTATAATGTACGGTTTAGAGACAGTGGTAAGACCAGCTATGATGTATAGTTTAGAGACAGTGGCACTGAGGAAAAAAGACAGTGGCAGAGCTGAAAGTAGCACACTGATTTACTGCACACTGATTTATTAAATCCTTTAGCCTCCCTCACAGGGAGTATAGTGTCAAATGAATGCCAAGTGTAGGTAAAATTAGTCTGTGACTTTGGAAGAAACAAACAAAAAAACATTACAACATTCAACAAGCTTTCACTTTGTTAAAGTATTTGTAGAGTGTCACCCTTTCTAATAGATCCAATCACTGTTTCCAAACCAATCCTTTTTAAACACTGTTTCAGAGTGGAGGAACAGCTTGTGGAAAATGCCCATTTGTGCGAGCAACAGAATCGCACTGGTATCAAGCTACATACGCTGCAGGTGGCACTGGAGCAAGACAGACAGGAAAAGTCAAACATGGAGAAAGATTTAGCAGACACCAGGGATGCTTTAGCCAAGGTAACGTTTAAAAAAAACCTGAACTCAACAATTTTTTTTTGTTGATTTGTTGACAGTTGGTGAAAAGTGAAAAATGTTTATTGCCAATTAATAAATTATAGTTCAGATTTTAAAGAGTGCTACCAGTTAGGAACCTTATTTTGGCTAAAGGAATGAAATGGGGGAGATAGAGAGAGAGGTGGGACAAGAATGGACCAGAGCCGGAATCGAACCCGGGTCGGCGGAACATGTGGGTGCCGCGCCTTAATCTAATGCACCACGGCGCCGGCCAGACCTGACTGATATAATGAACTTCTGTTATTCTGATATACTGATATATTTCTGTTTATTTATCAGGAAGCATTTTTTTCCTGCTGCCTCACGCTAATATATTCATAGGATTTTCTTTGTCTTTTAGGCACGTGAGTCTCTGCTTTCTCTTTCGTCTGCACACAATCTTTTGCAGAGAGAAACTGCAGACACTCGGGATTCTTTGGAGAAAATGGCTACCCTAAACGTGTCACTGGCACGGGATAAACGAGAGCTTGGTGCTCAAAATTTTCAGGTGTTTATTCATATTTCGGATTTCATAGTCTCATTTAGTCAATGCCTTCCCGCTCGATTAGATTCAATTAAATTAGATCCAACTTGGTAATCGCACATAGTTAAAATGCAGTTAGCATCTAGATGGATGAATCCAAATTTAGATATAAAGAGAGAGAGAAAAGAGGCAGAGAGTTCATCAGGTTTGGGGTTTATCAATCAAGAGGTAAATTTCATTGTATATATATTTTAAAAGGTTTTTTTAAATTGAATTATTATTATGCTTTTTTTATATATGTTTATACTTTTGTGTGTGTTTGTGTATGAGGTAGTTGTGAACATAAAATTGAGTAAAATAATATTATTGTAAATAAAATCACTGTAAAACCTGTAAAAAAGTTTTGGTTTGTGCACCCCAGCTGGAGGAGGAGGTGACGGCATGTCAGTTGCAGCTGCAGCGTTTCAGATCAGATGTTGCGTCTCTCCAGAAGGAGCTGGATGTTGTTTTAGAGGAAAACACGGAGTTAAGGTCAGACATTGTGACAGTTTTGAAATAAACCAAGAAAGTCTATGGATATGTTTATAAACTAACATTCAAAATAGCAGTGTCTTCATAGGATATAAGGATTAGGATATTTAGAACCATATTGGAATATTGCTTCTTGGTCTCCTATTAACTAAATGTTGTACATAATAAATAAATAAATACATGATTATTAACATTAACAAATTAACATTATAATATTTTAGGTAAACACCCTACATCTGCGCATACTATATAGATTCATTATTTTTTAGAAATATCTTCTAATAGCATAGTTCAGGGTGAAGCATGAGTAATCTAATGGGAAATAAACCAGAAAGCAAATTAATTATCCAGTATTTCCTTGCATTATGTAAACCGCTCTAAATGTTTCTAAAGAATGTTTGTGTGCATCCATGTGTTTTAGAGCTTTGCGAAATGCAGATCTGGCCTCCCTTTATCAGCTCAGTGAGAGAGAAAAAGAAATTGAGAATGAAATGCAAATACTGAAAGAGAAAAGAGAGAGAGAGTCGAATGCGCTTACTGATGAGAAAATGGAAAATGAACAGGTGAGTTGGAAAAGGAGTCTCATCCCATCATTCATCTGTACAATAAAACTCGCACGTATTGTAGTAGTAATAAATAATAATAATGTAACTGGTATGCTGGTTGATAATATGGCTTAAAGGCTTTAAGGGGTGAAACTTCTAAAGGACCACAGACACCAGTATTATAAGCTCAGCTTTAGTTAAATCGCTCATATTTAGTATATTATAGTTTCTTTAAGAGTATATTTAATGATGGCATTGTTTCTGTGTGTGTGTGTGTGTGTGTGTGTGTGTCAGTTGTCTGAACAGTACAGAAATCTGTGTGTGGAGTTGCGTGTTGTGAGAGAGAACCTGGATAAAGAGAGAGAGGAATCCAGCAGAGCACAGAAAGAAAAAGAAGATCTGCAAAGAGAAAAACAAAGACTAGGAGAACAAGTTCACAGAATAGGGCAAGAGACGGAGGAACTCAAACACGACCTAGAGGACCTCCGGTAAAACTGCCTGAAAATTTGGATAGACCAAAAACGACTAATGAATATTCATGAATAAAACAATAAATCAGCTCTGTTCCACTGTTAAAATAATGTGTGTGATGATTTTTAGGAATTTGAGTAGCAACCTTCAACAGCAGCTGTGTGTGGCAAAGGAGCAGACTTCTGTACTGGAGGTTCAGGATACACAACTAAGGATGCAGGTTCATACACTCCAGCAGGCCAAAGATGTTCTACATGGTGAGAATGACCCTTTTATACAATTATTCTTTACCGAATTCAAAAAAGTTGCTACTAGCCAATAAAGCAGTCAATGCCAATGGTGTAGTATGTCGAAATTCCATAGTTATTCCTAAAGCACTAGGCAAGAAATACCACAGACTTTTGCATTACAGATGCAGGAAACTGAACTTTCCCATATACCATGAAAAGCCTGGAAAAGTCATGATATTTTAAAAAATAGAATTTGGAAAATTAAATAACCCCACAAAGTTTCGAAAAGGTCATGGAAAATTATTTCATGAATATCTAAAGTATGTCGAAAGATATTTTTAATTGATAATATTGGTTAAATACAAACATTTTTTCTCACAGGATGGATGTTCATTTTAAATTATAAAAAGTTTTTGTTTGTTTTTGAGTTCAGATATGTTGCGGTAAATTTGAACATGGATTTTTCTTCTTATTAAACATTCATGTATAAACAATTCATAAAACATTAGATCATAAATATTTACCTCAAAATTATAGAAAAATCAAGCAGTTGATAGGACAGCTTAATAGTTCTGTCTCCAAGGCCACATTTTATACCGCATGTATCAAGTGACCCAATTCAGATTTTTTTTTTTACTCAATGTGGCACATATGGGATATTGAACCATGACAGTGCAGGAAAAAGCACATGGATTCCGATATTGTCAGATTGGTTTCAGGTCTCATTCGTATGTGGAAATATGTATCGGATATGAATCAGATCTGTGCATTAGTGTCTGTCATGTAAGCAGACAGATCGGTTTTACACCTGTCAATGCAAGTCGACCGGCATTAAAAAAGAGACGGTGAAGCACGACGTCAACTCAGGTGGACACCAACAGCAATATATATTGCCAAAAGTATTCGCTCACCCATCCAAATAATCGGAATCAGGTGTTCCAATCGCTTCCATGGCCGCAGGTGTATAAAATCAAGCACCTAGGCATGCAGACTGTTTTTACAAACATTTGTGAAAGAATGAGTTGCTCTCAGGAGCTCAGAATTCCAGCGTGGAAGTGTGATAGGAGCAACAAGTCCAGTGCAACAAGTCCAGTTGTGAAATTTCCTCGCTCCTAAATATTCCACAGTCAACTGTCAGCTGTATTATAAGAACGTGGAAGAGTTTGGGAACGACAGCAACTCAGCCACGAAGTGGTAGGCCACGTAAACTGACGGAGCGTATGCTGAGGCGCATAGTGCGAAGAGGTCGCCAACTTTCTGCAGAGTCAATCGCTACAGACCTCCAAACTTCATGTGGCCTTCAGATTAGCTCAAGAACAGTGCGCAGAGAGCTTCATGGAATGGGTTTCCATGGCCGAGCAGCTGCATCTGCTGTGGGGTTGTTTTTCAGGAGCTGGGCTTGGCCCCTTAGTTCCAGTGAAAGGAACTCTGAATGCTTCAGCATACCAAGACATTTTGGACAATTCCATGCTTCCAACTTTGTGGGAACAGTTTGGAGCTGGCCCCTTACTCTTCCAACATGACTGTGCACCAGTGCACAAAGCAAGGTCCATAAAGACATCTGTCTTCTGGTGTGGATGAACTTGACTGGCCTGCACAGAGTCCTGACCTCAACCTGATTGAACACCTTTCGTCCAACATCAGTGTGTGACCTCACAAATGCGCTTCTGGAAGAATGGTCAAAAATTCCCATAAACACACTCCTAAACCTTGTGGACAGCCTTCCCAGAAGAGTTGAAGCTGTTATAGCTGCAAAGGGTGGACCAACATCATATTGAACCCTATGGATTAGGAATGGGATGTCACTTAAATTCATATTCATAATACTTTTGGCAATATAGTGTATATAATGTAGTCAGTTTGTCTACCTACCATAGTGTAACTGCAGGTATCGTTTAGACTGAGAGAAAAAGACGAAGAAATAAAAACTTTTAAGAAAAATAAGCAAGATCTGGTGATTGACATTGAAAAAAAGAGAAAGAGCTGAAGCAGAGAAACAGAGAGGTAGAAAAACATCAGAGCACAATTATAAAGCTGACAAAAGAGAAAAATGATCAAGAGGAATGGAAAACTCAGCTGGAGGAATTGAAAAAAGAAAAAGCGCGAGTCTTGAAGAAAAGACAAATCAAACTGGAGGAGGAACAGCGGAATATGAAGGAAGAGATTACGTTGCTTAGAGAGAAAATTGATTAACTGGATAAAGAAAAAGAAGATATATATATATATATATATATATATATATATATATATATATATATATATATATATATATATATATAGTTGGCGATCATTACATTAACTCAGGCTGCAATAAGAGTTTACAGACAAAAATTGGATGTTATTCCAAGATCCGAACTTGGCATCAAGATCTGCATTGTAAATGTAGGAGGTGGTTAACAAAAACATCGTTCTTTGTGGCTGAATTGTGTTTGTTTTATGACTAATTACATTTTTAGTTAAGATTTATACAGGAGAAAAAATGTAAAACATTTTTGATGACACTGCAGTTTACGTCTGGATTGTTTTCATATGTCAAGTATGTATGGATTGTATTCATACTTCAAACATGCACTGTACACACAAACGCCTGAGCCGTAGTTATTGAATAGAAATCTGTAGGTAGCAGAGGTGGGAGTAAGTCACACACGTCTCAGTCACAACTAAGTTTCAAAATTTAACCTTCAAGTCCCAAGCAGGTTTTATGAGAATTAGCAAGTCAATGTCAAGTCATACCAATGTTCGATGTTTTAACTGAAGTTATATATTAAAATAAGTTAAAACTACACTGGTTATGGACAATTGGACAAAGTTGCATTGAAAAATTGCAGTAAATTTTGTTAGTTAATGTAACTTAAATACAAGCCGTCAAGTAAAAAAAAAATTGTCAAGCAAGTCTCAATTCCTAACATTTGCGACTTAAGTCTGACTCAAGTCAAGTCATGTGACTCGAATCCCTCACCTCTGGTAGGTTGTGTAACAAGGATTATGATGTAAAAAAGGAGTGTAAGTAAGGATGATTATGATGATGACAACAACGACGATAATGACGATTAGTATTTTGTTTTGATTGTTTTTATTTTAGGAGAGATAAAATGTCTTCAGTCCGAGCTGGAGCGAAACTCATTCCTGAGGGAAGAAGAGAGAAAAGGAGTAATTAAAGAACAGTTGCAACATGAAAAAGAGATCGAAAACTGCCAGCTTGAGATGAGGAGGTTGAACAATGAAGCCAAAACCTCATTAAACAACCACAAAGTTCACGAGGAGGACCGAGAAAAATGGCAAAGAGAAAGAGAGGCTCTGAATTCTGAGCTAGGAGTGAAGGATGGCGAGATAAGGGCTTTAACAAACAGGATGGATGGACTAGTAAAAGAAAATGATAAACTTGCAGTCCTCAATAGCGAAAAAGACAGAACTGTGGAGAGACTGGTAACCGAAATCAGGAGTTTAGAGTTGCAGATGCGAGAAGCAAAAACAGAGGTGGAACAATGGAGGGAGAGAGTAACAAATGTTGAAAGAGAGAATGATGGACTCTTGGAAAGAGTGAGGCAAGACTGTGAAAATCTGACTGTAGTTGAAAAAAAGAATGCTGAGATTGCTGACATTTTAAAAATGAGAGATAATGAAATAGAAAAGAACTATAAACGTATAGAGGGATTAACAGAAGATTTTGGGTTGCAAGACATTTTAATAGAAAAACTAAAAAGGGATCTTGATGAAAAAGATATCGAAATAGCTGCTACAATGAACAACGAGAAAGTAAAACAGACAAAAAGAGAAGCAGAGGAGAAAGAAAAAGAACTGAGGATGAAAGAAGAGCTAAAAAAGAAAGAAAATGAATTGAAAACAATGAAAGACAATTTGAAAGAAGTAAAAATAGAGATACAACACCTGTCTCTTCTTATGCAGGAAAAAGACACTTACATTGGGAAGCTTAAGGATGAGCTGGTAGAACTGGAACAGAAGGACAAAGAAACACAGGATAGGATAATGCGATGGAAGACAAAAGCTGAAGATCTGTCAAGAGAAAAAGAATCACTCATGGAAAGGGTAGAAAAGCACATTACTGTGAAACAGGAGCGGGACGAGTTAGCGGACAGGCTGAGAGAAAGAGACGAAGAGGTAAAAACTTTGAAGAAAAATAAGCAAGATCTGTTGATTGACATTGAAAGGATGAAGGATGAGCAAAAAGAACAAGAGAAAGAGCTGAAGCGGAGAAACGGAGAGGTAGAAAAACATCAGAGCACAATTATAAAGCTGACAAAAGAGAAAAATGATCAAGAGGAATGGAAAACTCAGCTGGAGGAATTGAAAAAAGAAAAGGCGAGTCTTGAAAAAAAGACAAATCAACTGGAGGAGGAAGAGCGGAATATGAAGGAAGAGATTACGTTGCTTAGAGGGAAAATTGATCAACTGGATAGAGAAAAAGAAGAACGTGAACGGGAAGTGCTAGAGGTAAAAGAGCAACTCCAAATCCACACGGTTTTGTTGAAAGACAGAGAACGAGATGTAAACAGACTAAGAAAAATGCTAGAACAAGAAGAACAACAGGAAAATGAAAAACTAGTAACATTAAAAGAAAAACTGAGGGAAGCCGAACTGCTTCGGGAAAAAGAAAGAAATCTACAAAGGGAATGTGATCAAAAACTCCAGCTGACCAGAGAGACTTTAAATCACATGGAAGAAAACGTAAAAGAACTGGAAATCAAAAACAAAAGTTTGACAGAGGAGGCAGACCTGCTGAAAGAAAAACTCGTAGAACAATTCACTGGGTTAGAAACAAAGTCGAAACTTCTGCAAGAATATGAAGAAAATGTTAGGACATTACAATTAAGAGTGAAGAGTGAAGAAGAGGAAAAGGAACAACTTAAGACGTCTCTTAAGGAGTTGATTATACTGAGAGAAAGAAAAGAAGGTGAGGAAGAAAAGTTGAGAATATCACTCAAGCGCCAAATTCAAGATCTGGAAGAAAATTTTAAGATGAAAGATAAAGTTATGGATGGTTTGAAGGAAAAAACAGACTTAATTCTTAAGGAAAAAGAAGGAGAGATAAAACAAGCAAAGCAAAATGAAGACACGATGTTAGCAGAGGTGACAAAGCTAAAAGAAGAAGTAACTGCGCTTACTGTAAGCAAAAAAATGGCTGAAAATATAGGTAAGGAACTGGGTGAAGAAAATAACAAAATAAAAGATGGACTAAAAGATGGATTGGAAGAAATGGTCAAGCTGAAGGAGATGCTAGAAGAAAGCCATTGTGAGGGAGAACAGCTCAGAAAGATCTTGGAGGAGAAAAAAAACGAGTTGATAAAAGGAAGACATTACGTCAGATCTGCACAAGATGAAATGGAGCAACTAAAACTCAATGTTCAGATACTCCAAAAGGAGAACCAAGAACTTCATTCCCAGCTGTGGATCAGGAAGGAAAATGACATTAAGATGGACTGTAACGTTGAAGACATAAAGAAAATGGAGCTGGAAGAGCACGAGACCCTGAAGATGACAACAGGGCGAGGTCAGTTGAAGGACAGTAGTGTGGAACTCGTTAGTAAAAAGCTAAACGAGAAGGAGAGCGAGATTGACCAAAAAATAAATAAAATGGAGGAGCAGGAACGAGAGCTGAGGATTGCAGAATTTGCCCAAGTTAAGACGACGATGGACAAGAAAACACTTGAGGAAAAGTCTTATCGCCAGTTTCGAGAAGAATTTACAATTGTAAATGCACAGATAAACAAAGACTCACAGCGTCAGACTGAAACGGCGGATAAGAGAGAATTACAGGCAGAGGTGTATGATTTAAAGAAGGAAGTAGATGAGCTCAGGAAAGACAGAGACCGCTTAAGAACAGCACTGGAAAAAAACGAGTCAATGCTAATTCATTACCGAGAGAAAGCACACGAACTGGAGAAAAGACTGCAGGTGAGTTGCCATTTAGTAACCATCTTGAAGAAAAGTCAATGTTATGCTGGTTGAGCATCCTATTCCAAATGTAGTCCCCTTTTTGCTGCTATAGTAAGCTTTGAAAAGTGCCAGAAGGTTCTGAAATTCCTTCACTCCATGTTTTTATGGACCTTGCTAGGGGTATTGTCGTGCTGGAACATTTTTGGAAGAAACTCAAAAGACGTTCCAGATCAAAGTGGTAACCTTTAACTTGGCTCGCCATACCATCCGAGAAGAGAGAGAGAGGAAGAGGGTAGCTCAGTAGTTAAGCTGTTAGACTGCTAATTGAAAGAACAGGGTTTAATGCCCAGCACCACCAAGTTGCCCCTGCTGGGCCCCTGAGTAATGCCCTTAACCTCCAATTGCTCAGTTGTATAAATAAAATAAATGTAAATCGCTCTGGAAAAGGCTATCTGCCCAACGCCGTGCATGTTAATGTAATTCGAGATACTTGGCGCCAATAAACTTCAACGACGATAAATCAACAAATATATCAAGGTGGTGGTAAACAGACGAGAAATGTTTGATGAGGGTTGAGGTTTTATGAGGTTTTTTTTGTACTGAAATCAATTCAAAGGCAGTAATGTGTAGTTTGCAAATAGTCTGTTGCCATTTTACGAGAGTATAATATCTGTTGTCAGTACAGCGGTGTGGCACGTATATGATGCAACTTTAACCTTTAGCCCACGGCCCTCAATCAAGTTTGAGTTTTTGACCTTTCATAAGAAAAAGTTCAGGCCCCTGTTCTAGATACGTATCAGCTTTTTTTTTTTTTTTTTTTTAATGTATATTTTTAATTGTATTGCAATATATTGTGATCTATTGTATCGTATTAAGATGCCCTAATACACAGCCATAGTATTTTCTTTGAAAAAAATGTAACTGGTACTCTTCTGGTACCCCCCACCACCCACCCCTGCCTCATCTCTGATCTATCGATAAAAGCAAAATGTCCAGAAATATATTTTTAACCGGTTTTATATTAATTTAGCACATGTTCATCAGTATAACAGTTTTCAATGCAAACTTCATTATTTTAAACACATGATGTAGGAAATGTATAAGTACTGCTCTTATTTCCTGTGTGATTATTTGTTAATGTGTTTTCTTAAGCTGGCGATCAGCCATGAAGAGGAATCACAGGAGCGTGTCTGCGCCATGCAAAGAGCTGTGGCTGAACTGGAACTAAAGCTCATGAAATTACAGCAGAGAAATGAACGGCTAGAACGGCGTATCGAGAAACTGAGATTGGATAAAACGAATCTACGAGACACCTTAAAAGAGGTAGTGTAGCAAATACTAACAAAACCTCAAAACACATTTTTGAAAATGAAAGCAAAATTTGTATAAATTTACATTCTATATAAATATCCTGTGGCATGTGGCAGATGCGCTCTTACAAAGAAATTAATAAAAATGTATGCTTAGCTATTAAGAACAGTGCTCAACGTCATGGGTTGTCCTGGACAACTATTTTCTTTTTTTGTCTTTTTCCACCAGGTTGAGTTGGAGCGGGAAAAACTGAGATGTCAGCTGTTACAGTCCAATTCAGAAATGCAGGTAGGGATAGAAAGGATTAAAGCAGAAGTGAGTTTCCAAACAAGTCATTTTAATTATAGAAAGGAAACGCGGCTTTAATGTTAAAATAGTTCAAAATGTTCAAAACACTCCGACGAGTATGTAAATGTACATCAGGTAAAATTTGGTGTCTGGCAATTAGACAACTACAAAATTCAAAAATTGTGTCGTTTTAATGCTTTGTTCCAACACCTATTATTACACAAAGACCCTGTATGACACTAGGTTCTCTAGTCATTTATCCACGTTAGCACAAAAATAAAGTAGAGTAGAGTAACAGAAGAAAATCAGCGAGAATCGAGGGGAAAGTGGGAAAGATGGTGGTGAGAGCAGCCATGTTGAGAGTTGGAGACGTTAAGGTTCAGGTGACAGGATCAGAAACGAGCGCATCAGAGAGACGGATCATGTTGGGGATTTTATGGAAAAAAGTCAGAGAGGACAGACTGTTGGTTAGGACGTGAAGTGGAAAGATGGTGGAAATGGAGGGATATGGATGTGATAAATAAGGACATAAAGTTAGTGAATGTAATTTAAAGAGGATGTAGAGGATAGAGCTAGCGGGAGACGGATGATGGCTATGGGGGACCCCTGAAAAGAACAGCTGGAAACAGAAAAAGAAGGCAGCTTCTGTAGTTACTTGCATCATCATTGAAGACTTGTTTTTTCTATCCACAAGTGTCTTAGTTCTACTTACTACAATCGAGCACATAAATGAGCAGGAAATTACATGTGAACATTAAAATTTAAATGTTTACTCGAAATTCTTACAAATGTAAACTGTATAATTTTCCTCCAACCTTTTAAGGATGGCGTAAATTTGTCTGAAGCTGACGAGCTGAGATTTCTGAGAGCACGAGCAAGTGAACTGTCTGCACAGGTTAGAGAGAAAGATTACTTTTACATCAACCTTATTTAAAACAAATACATTCGTCACTCTGTGCTAAATGCATTACATGTTATCATCTCGATTGGTTTTTTTTTTTGTTCTAGTTTTACATTTAAAGACACTTAGTGTTTATCTTATTTTCAGGTTCACCAGTTACGTCTGCTGCTGGCTTCGGATCATCAAGAACGAGCTGACTTTATCCAGCGGTCTTTAGGAAATAGTAGTTTAATGCAGACACTAAGACAGGACTTAAATGACTCTCTCTCACTGGTGTCCCATCAGCTCGCCCCATCCATTTTGGACTGTGAAACACAACGACTGGGCAGAAGTATAAGAACCGAGCAGTTTGGGAGTCAAAGCTGATAAAGGAATAAGATTTCCTTCCATTGCATATGGAAAAAAATCACCACCTGGTTTACATGTCGGATAATGAAGACTAAAATTAATTAATTGATTTTATGCTGCTTTTCTGGATAAACAAAGTTTGGAAAATGTTTAAGTTTTAAATACTTGCCGCTGTACCTCAGATTCATGTTTGTTACATATTATGATAAAAGTTATTTTATTAGGAAGAAACATTCCTGGTTATTCACTTAACCAAAGCTACATTTGTGTATTTTTTTTTTAATTGTGTATTTATTTAGTTAGACCGTATTTATTTTTTGGTGGTACGATGGTGATTTTGTCACCTTTGCTCACTTTTAAAACCTTGATCCGTTTGTGCTTTTGTTTTATTTCAGTTGGACAACTGCACCTTTTCTACATTGTCTGATCCCAATCCTCCGTGTTACGACTTCAAATAATTTAAAATGACACAACCAGATTTTTAAACATATCGTTACGCAGATTTTAGCGTCTGGTAAAAGGAACACAGTCTAAATGGTCTGGGCCCATATTCACTAAACATTTATCTTAACATTGGGAGTTCTTCTAAATAGCAGGTAAAGAATTGTAAGCTGAAACCTTTAGTTTTTAGGGTTAGTTTTCTCCTAAATCTCTTTTAGGGTTAGGGTTAGGGTTCCAAAAAAAAAAAAAAGAAAAAAAAAAGAGAGGACAGAGAAGTCTTAATCTAAGAGTAAGGACAGGGTCGACCTCGTAGCTATGAGTTATGCCAGTAGCTTATTAACTATGCACACTGATTTATTCATAAAAGAATTGTAGAGAATATCATCATGTTATATATTTCAGAATTATCATATTTATAATTTGGTTTGTTACTTAAGTATAGAATAATCATAGCTGATCGTAAGGGTTGTTTCTGTTTGTTGGTGAAGTAAGTGTGTCCCTGACAAGTTCTACAACGGTCATAACGCCTTATAAGGCGATATTTTTCTAAAAGTGACCGTCAAATGTTTAGAAAATGTTTGTTTGCAGGCAGCCATTTTAGGATAGTTTGTGACTTTGTTCCTTAGGCGTCCTCTTCAATTCTAACATCTCACAGATTTGGGAGAAAATTTTAGTGATCAAATGCTTTGTGTAATAGTCCTGAAGAAAACATTTGGGAGTCCTAAAATTAGGACTGACACACGATCAGTATTTTTTTTAGTGAATACCAGCCCTGACCTTGTATGTAATCAAACAGATAGAGGTTCACGATCCTCTGACGGTATTATTTTTGGTGTCTCTGCTTTTGTCTTACATATATGAGACGTCTTGCGTATATAATTGGAATTCTAATGCTTTCTCTTGCATTGAACTCAATGACTAGCTTATACTGTTGTTTATTTTATTTATTAATTTTTTTCTCTCTTCTGTACAGCACAATGATCAGCAATACTTGTTTACTTGTATTTTATAAACTCATTGTTTTACACGGCCATCTTATGAAGACACTGATAAGAAGGGAAAAGATTTTTTAAAAAAGAGAAAGGAGTGGGAAGAAAAGAAAAGATATACAGTTGAATAAATATTTTTGCCATTTTATTTTAGAAAGTAAACTTATGTTACTTCAATCTTTACTTGATTCTTTAACACATTAGAAGGCCGGGATTTTCTTTCATACTGTGGAGAACATTGGGTTTAATACTCATTTACTCGTTACTGGTTTTAAATAATTCCTACATTCTGGCTTTGTTTTAGAGGATGTAAAAAAGAACAAGTATTGTAAAAAAATAAATAAATATTTCTATTTAGTGCTGGCTTTGTTCCTTACTTTCAATTATTATTATTAATTGATTATTATTCATTTCAATTATAAACCCAAAGGATTAATAGAGCTATTTATTTTTTTTCTTTCCCACAAATTCCTTAAATCATATTTACTTAAATATGAAGTAAAACAGTAAAATGAAATAAAAAAACTTGATCTTGTAATTATTGACATATTTGTTTAGGGTTTTCTGTGTGAGGATGAATTTCATGCATTAAAACAAATCCACTCTTGTGTAACAAACAGTAGAATAATGTACAAAATATTATTTACTGACACATTTCGAGTGGCAAAACTGTTTACTACAATAATCTACTGTACAGTACTTATTGTGGCACACCTTCTTCTTTAAAAGGTTTGTAACAAAAACTATTCAGCCTTATTTTTTACTTTACACATTAAAACTAAAAACTAAGCACGCTATCCATCCCGCCACGGAGACTATGAGATACTGGGACACAAAACCACAACTTTCGAACTGCATCCTCAGCCTGACCAGAAGTCCAGCGTGCCATAGAAAACATCAGAGAGCCTATGAGATGCTGAACATCCAGCAAATGTCTCACCAAAGACTGAGAAACTTCTCAGAATTTCTGAATTAATTGAATGCTTTTACAAACAGGCTGCAGGAAAGGCTGTGCTCTGTTACATTCATATTGAAAATAATAATTAATACCAAATAACATAATTATTAAAAACGTTATATTCTTAACATCTATTAATTTTCTTAAAAGTTTATAATAATAATAGTAACAATGATGATAATAATAATAATAATAATAATCGTAACTGTAAACTTTTACAGTAAAACAACTAATCATGCATATTTTTTATTTAGGTCGCGGAGCTGTTTCCCAGTGAAACTACAACTCCCATAAAGCCTGTTAGTCATGTGGTGTTTGTACGCGCCGCTCGATGACGCCATCACGTAGTTGGCTGCTCTGCGTGCGTCCGTACTCTTCTGACAAGTTTATGTTTATTTAAGATGAATATTAGGACATTTCGCGCTTTGTCAAAAATGAATTAAAGACATAAGTAAATCGTCAGTCCGGTAAGTAACCGCTTGTGTAACGCTAGAATAAATATCAAATTATTTATATTCTAAACCACATAAGCGGCACTGTTGCCTCGTTGCTATAGTAACGCACTTGCCCTGATCGACTTTTATCCTTTTTTACATTCATCCTTTTTTCAGTTTTTTTTAATATATATATAGATATCTATATCTTATATATATATATATTATATATATATATGATATATATATATATATATATATCTTATATATATATATAGATATCTATATATATATATAGATATATATCTATATATATACAATAAATTAGGATTATTGTGATTTTTATTATTATTGTTGTTGTTGTTATTACTAGTTTGAATATAGTAATAATAATAATAATAATAATAACAATAATATCAATAACAACTATATTAATAATAATGATAATAACAATAACAACAACAACAATAATGATGATGATAATAATAACAAAAAATAATAATGATGATGATGAATAATAATAATAACAACAATAATGATGATGATGATAATATTATTAATAATAATAGCAATAATAATAATTAGTAATAATAATGTTCCTGTTATCAGGGCTATGGAGAAGTATATGGTGCTGCGTCAGGTCGGAGAGGGGGCGTTTGGAAAAGCGCTGCTTGTCAGAGAGAAGACTGGTTCGAGGCATCTGTGTGTGGTGAAGCAGGTCACCATGACCATGGTGAGAACTTTTTTAACTTTAGTTTTATGTTGTGTGTGTTTCTGTGGCCCACTGTGCACTTTTTCTATGTCATACAAATTTGGTTATATTACTAGTTTTTCTGCTGTATATATCTTTAATTAAAATTAAATTAAACAACAACTAAACAAATGAAGCAGGAACAGGAGATTATAAACTATTATAAAGGACAATCAGTTGTTTGTGCAGACCTTCGTTCTGTAATTTCTAGACTAGACTACTGCAACTTGCTCCTGGAAGCTTTACCTCTGAGGGCAATTTGTCCCAGAATGCAGATGGACGAGTTGTTTACTACTTCCCCAAAAATGTTCACACCACTCCACCGCTGCACTACATGCACTGGTTTCCAGTAGCTGTAAGCATCAGATTCAAACATAGATTCAAGGCACTAATTACTCCTTGCACTGCATTGCACTTCCTCAGACCACCACTTGACTGGTCCCACCATCCCTTAATATGCAAGATATGACTTTTCTCTGTTCTGGCACCAAGGTGGTGGAATGAACTTCCCATCAATGTCAGAATACAGAAAAAACAATTCAATACCCAATGTAACTCTTTTATCAATTGAAAAATAAATAAAAGTAAAGCTGTTTTCCCAACAGCTTTGGGTTTGTTGCACTTGGTTGATCGATTTATTAATAGAGTATGGGGCGCCTGCCGAATGCTGTAAATGTAAAACAATTTAGTGAAAGGGTACAAAACAAAAGCTTGTTTTTTTATTATTCATGTTATAACACTTACCGTCTACGTACTATTAAAAAATAATAGTAATAAAGAACTTTATTGAGAATCTGTGGCAAGATTTTCTTGTTGTACAAATAACCTACATTTATTTAATATTTAAATATCTCTCTCTCTCTCTATCTATCTATCTATCTATCTATCTATCTATCTATCTCTTTATTTCTTTGTGTAGATGTCTGCTCGAGAAAGAGAAGCGGCTGAAAAGGAAGTCATTTTACTGTCCCGGATGAAACATCCTAACATTGTGACTTTCTTCCAGTCGTTTTATGGTCGGTTTAATAAAATCAACGTTAAACTAAAATTAACTCCAAAGAGCATTTACATCTGTAGCCAAGTTTTTTCCAGTTTAGGCAAAGTCACACAAATGCAAGTAACCGGATAATCCTTGTTATTTACTTGCAAATGTTGAAAAACTGTTTTTAGAGAAAAATGGTGTTAATGGTTTAGAGGCTGTAATGATGGGGAATTACCTTTAATTATAACATGAATACATTTTCATTGTATAAATCTTGTGTGTGTGCTTTCAGAAAGAAATGCTCTGTATATAGTGATGGAGTACTGTGATGGTGGGGACCTCCTGAAAAAAATTACTTTGCAAAGAGGACAGCCCTTCACAGAGGAACAGGTATGTATTATAAACACACACACAAATATTCACAAGCTAATAAACCAGATGATTTTTCAATGAGCAGTGAACTCACAAGAATACCTCACCCGAAAATGTACATTTTTTTATTAATTATTTACCCTCATGTTATTCTAAACCCGTAAGACCTTCTTTTAACATCAGAATACAATTTAAGATGTTTTTAATGAAATCTGAAGGCTCCCATAGACAGCAAGGTAACTACCACATCCAAGCCCCAGAAAAGTACCAAGATGATCGACAAAGTAGTCCATGTGACATCAGTGATTCATCGGTAATATAACAGAGCTACGAGAACCCTTTTTTAAGGAAACAAAAACGACTTTGATCCCTATTCGGCTCAAGAATAACACATATAGCTCAAAAAAACTGACTTACTATGACAGCATACATAAAAAAGAGATAGACCCTGACACAAAAAGAAACGAGCGAAGGGGTGGGAGGGAGTAAGGAGACTACAGCATCCAAAGATATCCCAAAATAAGAGCTTTTGTTCAACTTGAACTAGTTAAAAATTAGAAATGGTGTGCTACAAAACAATATATATTTATTTAAATCTGTGTTAAATCATGCATTAAAATGTCCCGGTTCCTTCGTACAGATAACAGACTGGTTTGTTCAGATATGTTTGGGTTTGAAGCACATTCATGACAGAAAGGTTCTGCATAGAGACATTAAAGCTCAGGTAAACACTTCTTACACTCATGTACAGTAGAATATCATGATTTTAATAATCAGAATATAAACGGTAATAAATTATGTAATAAATATAAAAAACATTTTGATTCTAAATAGGCAGCAAAATATAACCTTTTTAAGGCACATAGAGACATGCTGTTATAGTAAAATAATACACTAGTAGGGTTTCAGTTACAACCGTAATTAAAAATATTTTATTTTTTATATTTTGTTTGTTTATATTATGTAACCTTGTAGAACATATTCCTCACTCAAGGAGAGACAAAAGTCAAACTCGGAGACTTTGGCATCGCAAGAATGTTAAACAAGTATGTCATGTCATGTCCTTGTCTTATCATGTCATGCCATCATGTCATGTCCTTGTCTTGTCTTGTCATGTCCTTGTCTTGTCTTGTCTTGTCATTGCATGCCCTCGTTTTGTCATGTCATGTCGTCATGTCTTCCCTATATATTCATGTAGTAATCTGATGCCTCATGTCTGCTGCAGCACAACAGAGCTGGCAAGGACTTGTGTCGGGACACCGTATTATATTTCACCAGAGATTTGTGAGAACAGACCTTATAACAACAAAACGTATGTTTCATTTACAGTCTACTCCTTCACAGATCACTACGTCCATCTATCCATGCATTTATCCAATGTCTATACACACTTATCCCTAATCAGGGTCAGGGGTATCTGCTGGAGTCTATCCCAGCTATTAGCTTGTTTGGGTTGTTAGCTGTTAGCTTGTTTGAATGAAAGTCAGGAGTCACCCTGGACAGGTCAGCAGTCCACATCACTATGTAATAAGTAGTAAAAAAAAAAAAACCCGGATCCATGCTGTCATTAAAGACTCATAAGTGATGGAGACGTGTGATTAGAGCAGAATTGGCCCCAAGTTTTTTATTTCTCTCAACACATGACATTGCAAACCGTTACAACTGAACATCATGGTCATCTGTTAATTTTGATGTTGATAAAAAAAACAATCACAAATTATACAAAGCACCTATATATAAACCTTTAATGCGGATTTAATTCTATATTTACTGGAAATTGAAATCCAATCAGATTCAGTGTATGTCTACTAAATGTGTATGTCTACTCTTCTTCATAAAAAGATGCCATAAAGTTGGGAAACCACTGAAAATGTGAGCAGCTAAAATTAAATTAAAAATCGCTAGTTCTTGTATTCAGTTTTTTATATCTGGGTCTATTTTTGCTCTTTGGTTTACAGAGATATTTGGTCTTTAGGCTGCGTCCTTTATGAGCTCTGCACTCTCAGACACCCTGTGAGTACCACAAAACAAACCCTCGCACACACAGCATGTTAAACCCTTAACATTAATGCACATTTACTGTACATTCAGATTTCTGGTAGAACACATTTTTAATAACACCAAAATAAAAATAATAATAGAATATCAGAAATAACCTGATTGGATAGTTTTTCATGTTTATGGTTTTTGGAGCAAAATCTATAATGTATTTTTCCAGTTTGAAGGCAGCAGTTTAAGGCAGTTGATTGTGAAAATTTGTAGAGGGCACTACACCCCAGTATCACAGCGTTACAGTGCTGAACTTAGGCTGCTGCTCTCACAGCTGTTTAAGGTCAGTCCTCGTGACCGGCCCTCGATCAACTCGCTGCTGAAACAGTCCTTTCTGCATAAACACATCAGCAAGCACCTGGACCCACAGGTAACCCACTCCAAAACATAGTGCTGTTGTATTATATCAGTGGTTTTCAACCTGTTTCACATGATCACCCCTTTTACTATCCCCCAGCCCACAGAAAGAGGGGTGCTACCGCTCCTGTTGAAAATCACTAAGGGTTAAAGACTTGCTGTCTTATTTATCTATAGCCTGTTTAGGGGACAATATTTTGCAAAGCAGGATGTGATCCTGAATTAACATCCTTTGTTAATCCTGTATCAACATTTCAACCAACCAATCATAACCTCAGAGGTCATCAGTGTGTGTCGACCAAACCCGCCACAATCCATTTTCAAAATTTTCCCTCCTTGTTAACCAAAATGATTATAAATGTGTCTAAAAAAATAAGAACATGAAAAACTTAAATGAAATCTTCAATACATTACATGCTGTACTGAACAATCGTATGTGCAGTTTGGTTATTGTGTGAACATTTTCCTCACATTCAGGACCAAAAATAGATGCGTGTGTGCAAAGTAAAATTTATTTAGCTTTTTATGCATGAACAAAAAGTAAACTCATAAGATTTTTTTGCCCAGAATTTATGGTTTGGGGAAAAAATGTCTTGTGATTTAATGAAATAATGCTAAACGTTGTTTTATAGTAAGAATGTTGCTCTATTGCGGTTTTACAGGTTCACCATTTCAGAACATTTTAGTTTACAATTAGTGATTGTTTATAATCCAGTCTAAATTCATTAATGTTTATTTTGGATCATTGTAATCAATGCAGTCTAAATTCTCTAATGTTGTTCCTGGACTATCATCAATTATTTTGATATAGTTAATTTTATAATAGCCTAATTTCATGTTGTGATTCAATGTTAATACAGGAATCATCATTATCAGTAAATAATTTTAAAATCAATGACGTTTCAGGCACAGCAACTCAGATACGTCTTAGCATTTATTTAATGTACCTAAAAGAAAAGATAAAAAAATGGATTGAGGCGAGTTTGGTTGGCACACACTGATGACATCAGATAGTTATAATTGTTTTTTTTAAATTGTGATTCAGGATAAACATAGGGTGTTAACTCAGAATCACATCTCACTTGGCAAAATCACGTCCAGACGCGCAGAATGTGTTTATAAAAACACACAATGCATTAAATCATGTCTTTACAAAACTTTTTATGTCATCTATAAATTCCATTCCAGAAAGATTTGTCTTGGTACACTGTAGGCTGTAGGTCAGAGCTTCATAAACATCATTGCAAATCATTTAAATACAATATATTCACCAAAAGAAATTCACTTGACACAGATTAAGTCTATACAGCTTGTGTGTGCGCTTGTGTGTTGCAGTTAATCGAGGAGGAATTTAGTCACACAGTTCTGCACGGAGTCCACCCTGCAGCACATCATGAGAACAAACACCCTGCGGGTAACAAACATACCAACATTAGGAAAAACTGTATTTTTGTAGTATCTCACCTCAGAGGTCTTATCTCTTTCTCTGCTCCAGCAATGAAACCTGATCCGTTATGTAATTTGCCTCCCAGATCAGAACAAAAATGTGCACAAGCCCAGCCTCGCAGCACACAGAGTAAAGTATGGCTCTACTTCCTGTTCTTCTTTTGCAAAACAGTGGCAACGGTGCATTAACTGGAAATGTGTGCATCCCAGAGCTTCAGTAAATAACTGATGTGGTTTTATATATGATACCTACAGAACCTTGCATTTTTTTAATCAAGCTAGCTTGAATTGGCCCACTAAGTTCGCAACCAGGTCCCATTAGAGGACACAATCAGCTGTTTGTTTAGTGTAAACCGTCCTTTTAAGAATTATCCTGAATGCAATAAAATATTTTGACTTATATAAAATAAATTAGGTACCACTACAAAATGTCAAAAAGTCTTTATAGAGTAAACATGAACAGAACATTTTATTATATAAAACATAATATTTAAAATCGTATTTTGTCGTGTTCAAAGAAAGAGACACACCTGAGGCACTACAGGCAGCAACGTGACCATCAGAAGCAGCAGCATCAGCTACGTTTTTATCAACCTCCTCTTCAACCTCGTCCTGCAGCACAAGAACCTGTAAAGTTGGAGCCATACCAGCTGTGAGTGTGTAAAAGAAATGTGTTTTATAGTTTCACTGGACAACAGGTGCATTAGGAGCATTAAAGATGGACACAGTGATGGAGAAATAGCAGTTTTTTTCATGATGTTCTAGTGTGGCAGCAGCAAGAGAGGAATACCTGCAGAGAAGACAAGAAGCCAACCAGTACAAAGTCAGGGCAGAAAAACAGCTGGTAAAATGCGCACACACACATACATTTCGCTATTAGCTTTTTCTTGAAGATCATCGATGTTTCTTCTTTTGTATGCAGGGTCTGAGGCCAAGTACAGCAGATGGTGAACGGTACAGATGTGTTGACGAGAGTGCCAGTCCTCCATCTCAGCAAGCAGCACAAGTCAAAATACATGGACAACAGGTCTCAAGTACCCCATTTAAATATCTTCAAAAATTAGAGAATAAAATGTATTTATTATAGGGATGCATGATATGAAAAAACATTAACCGAAACCGATAATTTATGTCTATGTAATTATTGCAGATTTCGATACAGATATACATTGAGTTTATATTTTTGTATATTATTATAATATTTTTTTATATTATCTGCACTTTGTCGGGAGAGATAAAAATCTAAGATACACTGAAATTGATAGTAGAAGCTGTAGTCTAACTATAATAACATCAGTGATGATTCTTCAAATGTTTTTATTTTTGTGTAAAACACCAGTAATAATTTATTGTAAATTTTTATTAAAAAAATAAACTTACATGTTTGTAGTTAAACCTAAACACCCACTAGTTGTATTAAGAAGCAGCCCAAATATCATCAACCAGAACAATGAATTTATTTCTGGTCTGACTTGATCCAAAGAAGCCTAATTGAGTGAAAAGCCATTCAATCTGGCAACCCACCCAATCCCAATCTGGCAACAATAGGGAGGAACCCACCCAATCTGTAGGCGCTGGCTGCAGTCAGTTGCACTCAGAAACCGGATGAATCTCAGATACCGGATAAATCTCAGATAAATCAGACTGACTCTGTGTGTGTGTGTGTGTGTGTGTGTGTGTGTGTGTGTGTGTGTGTGTGGTGTGTGTGTGTGTGTGTGTGTGTGTGTGTGTGCAGGAGTATCTCAAACAGTTGCAACAAATCAGGCATCGTTATCAGGATGAGATCAGAGAGATAAGAAAGAAGGCCAATGTTGAGGTAACACACACTTACATGCAATACAGAACAGTAGACCCAAAAAAAATGGGTCCCCCCCAAAAAAAAATCACTTCCACCATTATTTGTTTCTACCAAACTACATTATTTTGTAATAAACCTAGTTAGTTTACAAGTTAGTTAAATTGACAAATTATATTACTTAAAAGCAGCAGTTTGTCCTATTTTGGACGAATGCCCCTAAGTCATCGCTTCAAGTTCAAACGCCACCCCAAGAATCACCAGATTTCCAGCTTCCCTGATGTTGTCTAAACACCCACTGTGGGGCGCTACTACCACAGTTGAGAATCACCAACTTATAAAAAGGAAACACAATCTGAAAAAAAACCCACAACAGAAAGAAGCTACATGTGTACATGTGCACCTGATTAAACTTCCTACTCTGTGCCTTTCCTCAGGTCCAGTCGGAGGCAGCAGGTGAGGGCTTGGAGTATCCTACAGTAAAACATGCACATTCTCCCAGTGAGGAGGAAAAGGTAAATGCACACATACACGCCTAGGTACACACACATTCAGACACCGGAGACAGTTTTTCATTCGAAGCTTTTTGTCTTTAGCCCGCAGATATGAAAAATGCTCTAAGGCAGATTCTGGTGCAGAATCAAAAAGAGAGGAGAGAGCTGGAGAAGAAATTTAACAATAAGGTAGCTTACATGTTAACCTGTAGACACAGGAACCTTCAATCTTACAGCACTGACGATTTTTACTATGTTTTGTAGAAAGGAGTCATGTTCGAGATCAACCTGCAAGGTGACAGGAAGCAGGGCAAAGGGGACAGAGAACCAGAGGAAATGGATGTAAAGAATGAGGTAGAAAAAAAACTCCATAATAAAGGGAAATATTATAGTTTTTACTTTAAAATTATAAAGTAAAATAAAGTGGAATTTATGCCAAGAGAAATTACTATTTATATCGATGAACCTAACAGTCAATTAAATAAGACCTGAGACAAAATAGTTTAAACGTATGGGGAACAACAGAATAGAAGTAGTGTTTACCTCAGGGTAGGTGAACTGGTCCAAAAATATTTTTTGTTCTGCTGGTTAGAAGATCGTCCAATCAAAATATTCGATCCAAACATTATTATAGGCTTTTCCAGATGCCTGTCAATATATTTCCTTGCGTATCTCTGCACACCCTGTTCGTGCACACAAGGTTGCCAGATTGGAAATCATTACGAGCAGTTTTTAATTTAATTGTCCAGTTACAAAATTTGGGTTTAGTTTTTGAAACGAACATTTTATAGGTTAATTAATTAACCCAAATGTGAAAGATGACACCAGAAATAGGATGGGATTGGCATTTTTTCCACGTTTATAGAATTGACGGTTTTAATTCTATTTGGCAATCCTGTCATCAGCGTGTTTCAGCGTGTAATAGCAAAAGGAAAAACTGGATTAATATGTGAATGATGTGATTGGATTTTGGTGTGTTTTGATACTAACAGTTGCCTTAAAAAGTTTTCATAACCCTTAAAATTTTTTCTTTATTTTTTCAACTACAAACATAAATGTATTTTATTGCGATTTTATGTAATAGATCAACACAAATTAGCACATACTTGTGAAGTGGAACTAAAATGATACGTTTTTTTTTTTTTAGCAAATAATAATCTGAAAAGTGTGGTGTGCTTTTGTATTCACACCCCCACACCCCCCGTGTCAAAACAGGGGTCAATGTCATTTTTTTAATAACTTTAATATCCTGTAGGTTTGATAACCGCCAGTTTAAAAGATAGCACAGACTATCAAAAATCCCAATTCCACTAAAGATCTGTGTATGTGGCTACTTGCCAGGAGGATCCTTTGAACCAAACTCTAAAATTTGATGAAGAGCTCAAATCATGGAGGCCCGCAGATGAGACTGATAACACGCTCGAAGAACAAACTGAGACAGAAAGAAGTGAAGAAGGGCAGAAGTGTGAGAAAAGAGGGTTGTGGCGACATGAAGCTCCAAAAACTCTTCTAAATGCTCTGGCAAACATAGAGGTGTCATCCATCTGCTCCACTAAAGAATGTAAGACATGAACACACACTCACACACATACTGTATACAGAAGACTAAACAAACTCTACATATGTGAAGTCGTATTGGAGAGAAAAAGGTTCCTAACTTTAGAACCCATATAAACATGCTCATTTCCTTTTCTTTTTTTTTATAAACGTAGCCATAGCTATTGATCAGGAAGGAGCGGAGGAAAGTCCAGAAGAGCGGAGAAAATGGACAGGCAGCCCTCCTGATACACTCCTTAATGCTCTGGCTCAGGCACAGCTCACTTATTCGACACTAGGTACTATAGGCAAGTATACATTTTATGTTGGAGTTTATGTGAAGGTTTTATTTTCGTCACAGCGTAGTAGTAGTAGTAGTAGTTCTATTTTATACACACATTCAGTAACAATAAGGTGACCTGATGCAAAGAAAGTTGATTACTACAACAAAGAGCTGAATCTTTTTAAGTTGCTCTAGAAAAGGGTGTCTGCCAAATGCTGTATAGACAGTAGACATTTTATAAAAAAATATTTATATTTATATGAATTATTTATCAGCCCTGTAAAATAAAGTCTGGGGAACAAGTAGCTTAGTGGTTTAGGTGTTGGACTGCTAAACAGGGCCCCTAAGCAAGGCCTCTAAACCCTTAACTGCTCAGTAGGATCAATTAGATAAACGTAAGCCGGTCTGGAGAAATGCAGACTAGCACAGTTTATAGGCCCAACATTGGTTCTTTGGAAGGACTTTCTAGAGTCTTACCAATGTTTTCGTCTGTACTTTCTTGTCGGAACAGATTTAGTAATAAATAAAGACAATGCACTGGAAGACGCTGAAGAAAAAATTGTTGACGCTAAAAAAACAGAAAATGCCGACAACGAGGGAGAGGAAGACTCCGATATTGATGTAGACGAGGAGCGCCTGGAGCCTGGATCGGATGACGATGACACGTAAGCCAGCAAAAACACATGGATAAATTCTTCTCTAATTATCTGCAGTTACTTCATAGCTTCCTAGTCGCTTTTAAATATGGAATCTTTTGTGTCACATTTCCTCAATCTGTTAATTACATTTGACCACAGAATAAAAGAATAATGCAGTCTTAATGCCCCTCCTTCCTTTTCTTCTCAGGAACTTTGAGGAGTCAGAAGATGAGCTTAAAGAGGAAGTAAAAGACTCCATGAGAAATCTCTTTATCATGATCGAGGATAACGAGGTGCAAAGCATAAAGGAGATGGAGCAGCACAGCAATACAGAGTCTCACACACCAGCAGCCTTGGAATGAAGCCAATCCTACTCTGAGCAGAGAAAAAAACAAACAAAAAAAAACTAAGCGCTCCAGATCCATTGAAAAAAAACAGACCATAACCAGGGACAGTGTCCCGTTTCTGCAAATGCATTAGAAGCAATTATTTTTGTACAGTAATATTTCTGCTGTCTGCCATGTGCGAGTTGTTATTATTCATTTTAAAACACTTTCACATTCTGTTGCTGCTGCTGGAGCCCGTCAGTGACATCGCAAGAATATCAGTCTTTGGTATCAGAGTCTTTTTATGAGTATAAGTACACATGAGCTCAGTATCAGTGCATCTCTAGTAAATGTGGTAATTAGAAAAGCCTCCTTTCTAGACAACAGCAAACTTTTATAAATTCTCCGGAATTCACATAAACAACTTTAAATAACAAAATGACTATTGTTTTCTTTCTTTGCCATGAGGAATCAATGTTGGAGCATCAGGGCAATTCTCGAACCCTGAAGCAACCATATCAATATTTCATTTTATGAAATATTGAATGCAGATAAATTATTTTGGGCAATTAAATGTCTCCACAATTAGACATGCTTGGACACACAACACCATTTCTGTTTGGAAATAAGCTTAGATCTCGGCTAACTGGCAGACAAATCAACGTTGTTGGTAGCTCATCAGCTGGTCAAGTGACTTGTGTTGCTTGCAAAGATGAATGCCTCAGAGAACACACAAGGGCAAAAGGACTACAAGAGCAGAAATCTACAAGAACCCAAAGCTTGGGCTGCAGTAGACACAGACTCACCAAAACTAGATGATAGTGGTACTGAAATAAAGGACCATCATTTTTCCATTGGCACCAATGACATAAATCCAACTTCTCTTAAACATGTTAATTTACCAGTATTATCTGAAAGATACCACTCTACTACGCTCAGCACAGTATGTTGCAGGTAAATGTATATAGTATTAACATAGTAAATCTTGGTCTAGTTTGGCACTTTAGATAGCTTGGCTATCCTGACCCTACAGCAGAGTGGGTTAGGGCACGCTTATTTTTTCACACAAAGACCTACAGACTTATCCTAGATTTATGAAAACAGTTCTCGGTCAGGTTTTTTCCCCTATTTCTACCAGGACAGCGTGTCTGGGACACACACTGTCCTGGTAGAAATGTGGGAATAAGTGTGGGAATATTTTTTAGAGAAGGGGGTTTATTATTGGAAAAGAAAAATGCTATGCGAGAGTGCAATATCAGCCTAATTAGTGTGAACTTTAGCCTTCCTAATTACACACAAGACCAACTTCAGCCTGCACTAACGAGTATAGGCAAGTGGAACCAATGCCCATGATATGCGAAATAATGACGTTTTTCTCTACAACACAAACGTTAATTTAATTAGCTTTGTTGACTTTTTTTCGCTGCATGCTTAAAACCTCTGGAGCCGTTTAAATAAATAAAATCAATATTATTATAAAATTGTATTTATTATAGTTTATAATTGTATTGCATTGGAGTCTATAGCAGTCCAGAGCATGTCTCGGCCATCACTGCCTGTTTTCGAAGGAAACACTAATTTATTTGATAGAGGCAAACTGAGAAATCCAGCAGAGAAGTAGAATAAAAACTGCACACAAGAACCGTGTAACTAACACACAACCTGTTCTTTCTCCTTTATCATGGGTTGCTGGTCGATAACAGGGGTTTTGTACATATCTGTAAATAAGCACTTTTATACCAGAATATTTGTAACCAACAAATTATTTTTTAACCCTTTAAGGTAACTCATTCTGTGTTTGCAGCATTTTTTTTTTTTTATTTCAAATAGTTATTCACAGTATAAAATAAACATTTTATGTAACAATATACAAAAACACATGCTTTTCCAAGAAACATCCTTTAAATAATACTTTAAATTTTAATATTTACAATTTGTACAACTTTAACAAAATATGTATACGCCGAGCTGGAGTGTTTGGTCCCTATGACGTTATTATGGGTGTTTTAAAAAAAAAAAAAAAAATTTACAACAAAGACAGAAAAAAAATGGATAATAACGCTGATGGGAATTGAGGCATTTCACGGTCAGGAAAATAACAGGGAAAGAGCATTTAATTTTTCTAAACTAATTTCAAAGCAAGTCTAGTAACACTCGTGACCAAATACTCACAAAAAGAGAAAAGTGTGTGTTAGAAATAAAAATCCTAAATTCTGTGCATTGCTTGGTAATTAATGACTGTTGACCAGTGTCTTCTAGAGACCAAGGGAGACGTGTAATTTAAAGCCAAATTAGACTTTTTTTAACACTAAAAATCAAGTTTAATATTTAAACTCGTGCAATTAGAATTAAAGGGTTTAAATTGGCAAAATAATTGACATTCCAAAGACAAAAAAGAGAAAAGCACGTGTAAGGGGAAATTTATTAGGGTTTAATAAAAAACCCCAGAAAGTGTTTACATTTTACCTTTCCCTTTTGCCCTGAGGTATAATTCTGCGGAAAAGTGCTCTCGGTGTGATTGTCCGAGATCAAAAGCTCAGTCCAGATGGTTTATGCCGTTTGCTCGTAAATGAATCTCTTCCAGGAAGTTCTCCAGCTGCTCTATCAGCATTCGCTTTTTAAATCTGAAAAATAAAAAGGAGATGAGAAAGAGCCGGCTTGCTAACCTGATGGTGCAGAAACAAACAGCTGGATTTAAAGACAATGAAACAGGAAAAAAAAGTATTCTTTCAGTTATTTTTATGAATAATGATTGATTAAAAGGATCAATTGGTGTATTTTTATAGTGCGTCTTGTACCGAGCTGCTTCTTTAATGATGTTCTGCAGGAAAACAAGTCTCGTTTCCAGACTGCCCTGAATCTGCTTTAGGAGGTAGAATATTCTCTCATATCCTGTAAGAGGGGGAAAAAAATTAAAATCAGTGGGGAAAAAGCTCATTTGCATAAAATAATACCACAGACCTGTAGTGGACTGCCAGTCTGATTCATATATTGTTACTTGTTAAACACAATGTTTAGAGATAACTATGCTACATTGCATGTTGTCTGCTAGTTACTATCGGACAGATGCCAGACCCCAATATACCCATAAAGCCCAATTCCAAGCTAAGAGAGGTAAATAAATAATCCATCACATAATATCACAAACTATAATAAGGTACTACATGATTGATGCAACATAGAACTGCAACCTAGTCACATACCTATACTGTACTCTTCAGTTTTAGTCAAGAAAAGATTTTCTCCTATATTTGTGTATTTCACATTTTGTTGAGCAAGTGCACTTACGCCGTCCCGGCTTCCTGATCTCTCTGGTGATAAGGACGCGCAGCTCGGTGTTCAGTTCACACCCATCCTCCCTTCTTCGTTTCAGCTCCTCTTTCAGCGGTTTGACTCTTTCATTCTCCTGCTCGGCCTCCTCCTCTTCCTCCAGGTGAATTTTGTGATGATCGGAAGGTACAGTTGGTAGTTCCTGAGGCTGTTCCAAATCCAGGCAACTCACATGATTAAAATCTGGGGCAAGTTTCGGTTCAACGTAGCCTACATGGTTGGAAACCAGGACCTGTTCCAAATTGAGATGACCCATGTGATTAGGCACCGAGGCTTGCTCTGTTTCTAGGTGACTTACGTGAGTGGCGTCCAGAGCTGGAAAAAATGTTGAGAGTAAATTTCACAGAAATGTAAATGATTTTGACAATGGGGACATGGGCTGTGTGTGTGTGTGTGCGCTTTTACCTCTGGGCGGGGTGTATGCACGGCCCAAACGCAGTATTGGTGACATGCACCTCCTTCTTTTCGGAGCACCAGTAGGTGTGCTAGAATCGATAGGTCGCTTAACTTTTCCTTGAGTCCCAGTCACAAACTCGTCTGCTTCGTCCACCATCATCGCCTGTTGGTAACAAAATCAAATACTTTTAATTAGATTGATATTACATGTTTGTAGCTCAAGCACAGAAACACAGACAGGGTCACTATAGAGCGGGTTTAGTGGGTTCTGAGAATCCTGACATTCATCAGTGCTGGTTTCCTATTTAACATTACACACAAATCAGTGAAGCGTCAACCAGAACAGATAAGATTAACACAGACAAACAGAAACAGACAGCTAAAAAAGAGAAAAAGTCAGATAACTGAAGCCTATGATTAGTTAAAACTGTTTAGCTGATAGTGTTGAATAGTCAGAAACCCATTACATAAAATCACACAATGCTACTGCATGCAAATTAATCACATTTCTGTGTGCTACTTCACTAACAGCTAACACATTTACGGCATTTGGCAGATGCCCTTAACCCTCAACTGCTTAGTTGTAAGTTGCTCTGGATAAGGGACTTACTTAGGGGCCCAGCAGTGATTACTTGGTGGTGCTGGGAATCGAACCCACATTCTTTGGGTTAGCAGTCCAACGCTTCAACCAAGCAAAACTGACCAGACCTAATCACTATTAAGGCTGTGTAAACATTTCGATACAGCTATCAATTCGCAATATTTTTTTATAACAGTGTATTCTAACCTCTAGTACCAATATATATTTAAAACTACAGTTTAAACTGATTTATGTTTATGTTAATATTTAATTTTAATATTTAATAAAACCCTCAGTGTGTCAAACAACTTCCTCCTCCGCTCCAGTAGTATCCACTGACACATACAGCATTTTCTCAGACTCACACTGCCCTAATCACTACAAATTCTACCTTCTTGTCTAGTTTGAAGGGGTTGCCGAAGGTGTGAAGTCGCTTGGGTTGGTCCGGGTCTGCTTCTCTCAGAGGGGCGGGGACAAGTTTCAGAAAGTCTTGATAGTTGCCCATTTGTGCTATGGGAACACTGTGCAGCTGATCTACAAGATAGTGAGACAAAGATGTAAAGAGAAACTGTATACAGAATATACAGAACATAATTTTTTTAAATAAACTTGAACATTCGTTATTCAAACAGGGTCACCTGGGTCTTGGCCCTTCAGCACACACATGCTGGTGTTCAGGAGATTTCTCCTCATGCGGCTCAACTGGTCCAACAGCTGATTCCTTGGTATATCATATGGGTTCCGCAGACCCTGTGGTTTTAAAGCCTAAAAACACAGGAAAAATTATTATTTTGCTCAGTTAAATAAGTTAATAAATGAATGATTAAATGTTTTAAAGTAGGGGGTGTGTGTGATGGAGGCGGGGTCTCACACACCTTGTTGAGAACGGCCAGGTGGAACCCCGAGAACTCTTTTGGGTTGATTTCAAGTGGCCCATCTCCCATGATGCCTTGTAGCAGCTGTACAAAGTCCTTTCTGTGAGCTAAAGAGAGACCAGTGCCTCGGGAGCGGAGCTTGATTCCCACATCCGGCCCTGTCTTTTTACCTACCAATGCACACACACGGTCGGCCTCCACCTTTGCCTGGAACACAAACACATGCTAGTATTAAAAAAAAAAATAAATGCACGACACACACATTTATATAAAGTAAAAAAATTTAAAAAAAAACCACCCACAGTATGGCACTGATTTGGATTCAGATTGATTCTGGGAAATTTTGTGAAATTACCTGTTGGCTAAGTTTCTTCAGATATGAAGCAACAGTGTAACTCAGGCCATACTCCATGCTTTCAGCCAGCAGGTTCGGTGCTCCCATCATCCTCAGTGCCTTCCTCAAGGGCTAAAAGTTGCAAAATAAAGTTCACACACAAGTGTTGAATGTGTGTGTAGCCTTGGGCAAGTGTGTAAAATGCTCACCGTAATGTAGTATGCTGGCATTGTCTTCAGATAGCTCTCAAACGCCTGACGCCATTTTGGAGTGGGTTTGAACTTGTGCACTCGAATCAAGTCATCTAGAGGTGAATGAAATAATATATGACCTCAAAGAACTTACACAGAACAGGAAAAAATGTGTTGCCATGGTAACAGTTCCTTATGTCATATTAATAATTCTCTACAGGACATACAGGGGCACATGGTGCATAGAGGCACTTACCAAGAAGGGGTAGTACTACAGGGTAGTTGTAGGGCATGATAAAGAGATTAACACAGCTGAGTGCTGTACTCGCCTTCAAGTAGCCAAACGGTTGACCGAGCTCACCGTATTTAGCGCTGTTACCTACATAAACCTGAACACAACATTTTAATAATAACTAAATGAGCACAATAAACCTAGAAGACAAGTTTGTGACTTATATATACATAAAAACATTCCCACTGATGGTACAGCGTGAATATAAAGGTCTTTAAACACAGGCAACGGTATGTTTGTGTGTGTGTGTGTGTCTGTGTGCGCGTTACCTGCCAGCAGGTGTGTGGTGACTTCCTTTCAAGAATGAATTGTGTTAGAGGAGATGGCTCCAGTTCGTACTTGTCAAACGGGACCTTATCTATGATCATGGGCTCCACATCCATGCAGGAAAAACGTACCTGGGGATGGGCCATTCTTGGGGGCTGTGCACATACAAAACAAAACAAAGCCATGGATTTAAATGGGGGTATAAAGGAAGCATATATTGACTACACTAAAAAGATTTCCCAATTCTATTTGAAACAGAGTGAAAAAGTGTAGGAATCAAAATATTTCCAAGGCTTTTACAACTACATGATCACAATTATTTCTGCTAAAACAGGTAAACACAACTGACAGAATAAAATATGGATTTCCTTCAATTATATCCATCTATTTATCTATAGTAAAATATTTACAGTGATGCGTTACCGGGACATTAATTTTTCCATGGTGCAGACATAAAGTGAGGAGTAAGTGACAATAGAGCACGGGGTGAGCGAATGGACAGGAAATGAAAATCCAGAGCAGTGCTGGATTGTGGGGGTTACAAAATGCTTTCATCAGTAATTCTGCTCACTCACTCTGCAGCCAACATTTTGTCTGCACACACGTATTTCTAAAAAAATACCTCTAACATTATTTATGATTTATTAAATAAATATAACTTTATTAACTTTATTAAATGTGTAAAGTGTGTTAACTGTATACTGCAATTAATCGCTAAAGCACCCAAAGCACACCCAAGACAGGCCATAAATCACCATAATCGAAATTATTTGACATTTATAATCGTGACGGCCCTAAATATTCCCCTAAAAAAACGGGACACCACCTCTACACCAGTGCACGTCATTATGGGTGTGATAAAAGGCTAATTTTTCTTCCACTAGTTCTATTGTTCTTGCATCGGTAACGATAAACCATTTGTTTAAAGAACATCAGGTAACGTTTGTAAACCTTTGTTTAAAGAACACGACGGTACAATATGAACACAGCATTAAAAGTAATAAGGCACACGATTGCCGGTTGTTAAATTCCTTATTAACCCAAGAATACTTTTGTGAATCTCTCTTGGTCAACTCACTTGGGCAGCCATATTGCCACTTTAGCTAATGTTCTTGGCAAATTTCTCATACATTTAAAGTGTGGTCCTTAAAAGAACTTTTTTGAAGTGGTATTTGGACCCCTACCCCTTCAACCAAAAGAGAACCGAGAGAGAGGGTAGGGCTAAAGGGTAGAAATGTGATTTTGCTTTGTCTAAAGGGTAGAAAGCTACTGGATTGTGCCTTTGTCTGGTGTTGTCTGAAAGTACTGGGTATGATAACCAGATAACCAGATACCCTATATTGAATTTTTTTTTAAATCAATGAATACTTGCTATATCTTGTTATCTTACTTGCCTATGGGACGATCTTGTTAATCTTGATGTTGATAAACTATGATTGATGTAATGTAAACTGATAAAATGTTGCAAGAATAAATGATAAAATTTCTCCAATGTTTTTTATTCTTTCCAATAATTTTATGCTTGCAAGCTAAAGCAATCTCCAAGTTTTTTATTCTTTCCAGTTTAAGACTTAATTCTTTGTCTTGTTCCCATGTAATGTGTGTGTGTATATATGACTTACCAGAGTGGGGGAGTTCTGGTCAGGCCAAAAAGATTCTGGAATGGGCCAGTGGCCAACAGGGACCCCCGTTTTGGGATTGGGCCGCACATATATAAGCTTATGGCAGCTATGCCACGGCTGTGTGCCAGATTTGACTTCAGAAGAACTATCTGAAAAAATAATTATGCAATAATAAAAACGTTAAACATTCAAGCTAGAACAAACAACTATGGATTCTTACAAAGCATTAGTATAAAAACAGATGAATCAGTACGCTACTCTGGGAAAATAAATGATGCAGGTGTAAATGTTTCTTACAATATAACAGAAGCGAATTTTTATTACCTTCAGCAGGATTGGGTCCTGTCTTCTCAAAGTTTATTACGACTCCACTCTGAATTTTCTGCACCAGAGATTCCAGGCACTGGTTTAGCATACGCTGAGAAAACACGCTGTAGGAGCGGCCTTTGTGAGACACACACACACAACTGATTTAATTATAATTTGGCTGCATCTACACTGCACGTATCAAGTGACCCAGTTCTGATTATTTCCCCCAATGTGACACGGATTCGACTCGTGACAGTGTAAGCAGGAAAAAAGAAGCACATGGTGATTTTAGAATGGATTCAGTCCTCAACATGGAATTCTGATATTTTAGACTGGCATGTTAACACTCAATCATAGTCGAATGTACGGAATTTCCCCCAATGTGACACGGATACATGAATGACAGCATACATTTTCAGTGTAAGCAAGAAAAAGAAGCAGCATGGATTCAATGATCAATTTTAAGTACAACCCACAGTGGTATTAATTCCTGTCAATCATATTGTATATGTATAAATATTTTGATATTTTAAATTTTGTTCAATGTAACAAATGTTTGTTAACGGACACAAATGGTCATGTGTAATTGGCGTTTTACAGACAGGATTAAAGTTTTTTTCATGGGTTAACGTTGTGCGAACTGTCATGTTAACGACAAGTTTTCTGAACGTCAACTGTACTTGATGCACAACTGCACATGAAACTGTTGAAACTTTAGTACAAATGTATTTATAAATTGTAAACTGTAAGATTTGTTATGCAAATATTGTGTACTGTTAATTTTGACACAGTGAAACAAATGTTTAAGACACAGATCAGCAGGCAGTTTTCAACCATGGTTAAAGTTTTTTATTCTGTACCGTGTGCTGGGCGGAATCTATGACTTTTCTGAAACTCACACAACTCCAGTTACTTCACTTGTTTTAGCTTCTAGGTTACAGTTATGCCCAAAGTTTTTTCTGTACAGCGTGTGTCTTCGAGTGTAAACAAGATAAAAACAAAGCGATGGATGTGATAACATTGGAGTTGGAAGCTTCACTGATGTCACATGGTCTACTTTGAAGTGATCATTACTTTCTGAGCTGTCAACTTTATGGTAACATAGGACTTGCTTTCTTGGAGGGATTGGATCACATTGACCGGATTAAGGAAAAAATATGGTTCGGCTTCGGATTTTCGCACTTGGCCCGCGGATTATTTACTACCTTTTTAACTTGGTGGATTTTATTTTATTAGATTTAAAGTGGTTTAAGAAATTTCATAACTACACAGAGCGGTCGTGTTCAAATGACCGGAGCATGTTGATCAGTTAACGATGGCTAGCGGAGGAACAGAAAAGATTCCTTATTTACAGCAAGTAACGTAGTGATTGCCAAGACGTCCTCTTCTTTTTTTTTCCAAATGCCATTATAAGTTTAGGTCCGTTTTTAGGTCTCAGTTTGTTGGTTGGTAATTCATTTATTTTATTTTTGCTAAAGCTTTAATTGCCACTGGGTTATTTTTGTTGAAGTTATTTGATGTAAGCTTTCTTGTAATAAATAAGCAAATTATATTTGTCCTTTCCCCTTTTTTGCTGAAAAATGATCAGATCCGTGTCCCAAAACCCATAACGTGATCCAAACCGTGAGTTTTGTGAAATGTTATTTATATTTAATTCATCATTACTTTTTAACTATATTTACTGATGGTGAAAGCACCAAAGAGTGTGTATTGTTCCCCACAATGAAAAGTTTACCCAAAGATTCAGTAAGTTTTAAAACAATTTTCACTTACATAAAGATTTAATTGTACTTTTTTAGTGTCATGTTAGATAATAGTTTAAACAAACATTTCCTCAAACACCCATCTCTAGTCTAAAAGTCTACACAAGACTAATCCACCCAAGCAATAAAATAAAGTTTCAATTAAAACAGACTCACCTCCTGTGACCTCACACATAGGCGTGACAGGGGAGGGGTCAGCTGGGACACCACCTACTGGCTCAGGCTCCAAAGGGGCATGTCCTGAAATGCGAAGCACCAGAGAGAAAAGGCGCTGGTCCCAGCGGAACGGCTCTTTCGTCAGCTCACTACCAGGCAGCGGTGTCATCAGGGGTAAATGCAGCTGGAGGGAGAGAAAATAAAAACTGAAACGTGTGGACACAGAAAGGACAGAAAAGACTGAGCTAATACTGTGGTTTGATTGTAAAGTGATTTAAAGAGATTAAAAAGAATATATTATATAGAGTATATATTATAATATAGAGTCCTATATTCTTATATCACTGTAGATACAGACGCTCTTCAAGTTCCTGTTTTGGATTTGTTTGCCAAAATTACAACTACATGTATGATTAGGGATGTGCTGGATAAGGTGTTGGCCTGCTATGTTGAAGATCGGGGTTTAATTCTCAGCAGCACCAAGTTGCCACCGCTGGGCCCCTGAGCAAGACACTTAACCCCAAATTGCTTAGTTGTATAAAAAAAAGATAAATGTAAATCGCTCTGGAAGAGGGCATCTGCCAAATGCTGTAAATGTAAATAAGCTGAGGTATAATTTCTTGTGCCATTTGACTTTGTAGCTCTACTGAACCAAATAAATGACATCATACCTCGTCCTGCACTCCTGAAGTGCTGGTCAGTTTGCTTCCATCCGTAATCGCCACTATGATGGCAGGCTCCAGGAAAAACGGGTTTCTGCCCTGTAGACAGGCAGGTAAATTTGTAAACTAAAAAAACTACTATTTAACCAGACTGTTTAGAATGACATCTGAATCTATGTTACCAAAAAAAAAAAAAATCACTGGCAGCTCAAACAATTCAGACACGGAAGCAATAAGACGTAAGCGTCTCTATTTATCCTGAGATACTGTACCTGCCCGTAGTTGTCTATCCCTGAAACTAATCTGTTCAAGTTGAGCAAATCAAAAGCGGCCCTTAGGGACTGTCCAAATGTCGTTAAACCAGCAGCCTGCAGGTTTCTCAGTTCCGTCATAAAAATGGCATGGCTCTCTTTCCATCCGGCCTGAGAAAAGATACAGAGAATGAGAGCAATAAAAGCTAATGGATTACCAACATGTTAAGAAGATTCATACTATTTAATTAATTGACAGTTGTTCCAAGAGCATTTGCATGTATATATGGTTGACCTAAAAGCTTGATTTCTCCATTTTTTTGCTTTTAGCTAGTATTAAATCAATTTTGGTGCCATTTCTAGCAGTGAGACATGACTTAACTCAACTTCTGGGTCTAAACCATACACTGTGTGTTTTTTTTACATGCCGACCAAGAAATTACATTGGTTTAGATCTCCAAAAAGATGTTTATACAATAATTTTGCTGTTTGTAGTGTTTTTCAACAATACATTTAGATTTTTGAGCACTTGAGGAAAGGTTTCTTTATGAATGAATAAATAAATGGATGTAATGTCACATCAACGAATGTTAATATTCAGCCAATTTTTTTTTTTTTAATTACATGAAGTAAAAGATAGAATTTGAGTATTTTTTTTAGGGGTCAGCAGACGAACCGTCTCAGGATCTCATCATCTCAATTTCTACTCTTCAGTTAAACATCGAGGAAACGCGTTTGATCCATGCTGCTTACCGTAGTCCGGTTGTCCCTCACAGTGGAACAAAATGTCAGCCATATTTTCAAAGAAACATTGCTGCTTGTTGGAATGTTTCGTTTACAGTAGACACCCCAGTTCGACTGGTGATACGAAAACAACTAAAAAAACGAAAATAAAGTTGTGTAACTATTTTAGTATTTATTACCTTTATCCCGGCAGGAGCTTCCTCGAAAGAAACTAGCATGTATCGGTCTCCTCTGCTCGCTGGATCCCTACTCCTGAGCTGCGTGCAAACGTGGAAAACAAATCAGGAGGAATGCTTCAAAAAAAGCGAATTATTTAAAGTTTTCGCCATGTTATTTACCTTGAGGAAAGTCTCGACAGCACCCTTAGCTATGTCCAGATAGGTAGTACCCAAATGGGAGCGCTGGTTCATAGAGGCGGACGTGTCTATAAGAAACAGGATAACAGGCATCGTGTTGTTTTCTGACACCTTCTACATGACACCGTTAATCGGATAAATAAGAGGAAAATTAACCAAAATGCCCCTTTTTGTTTTCCTTCTGTCGCCTGTCAACACCCCGCTAGCTAACAGGCATGCTAATGCTAACTGCCTCACATACTCTCAAAGTGCACAAAACAGTTAGCTAAATGTCAATAATTGCCCCGCTGCGTTAGACACTTGGGTAAAGCTTCTAAACCCCTTGGAAAGGGAAAGATTAGTGATTTGCAAGGGTAAATAAGTCTTTTGGCAGGAAGTTAGCAAGATAAACCTAACTTTCATTGCGGTGTAACTTAAAGACTGGAAACCTCCTTCGCCGTTTCATCTTTTAACTCTGGGCTTGAAACAGGTCCCGCCCCTTTGGGTTTACGTCACAGTATGTCAAAAACGACCTTGCGGATTGGTTCTTTTCGGGGAACGTTATTATCATATGCAAAGCAATAACGCTCATTGTTAGCGCTGGAAATTTTGATTCTTTTCAGTGAGTCGAATCAATCGAGTCAACTTATCAATAAGACGTATATCGATACCTAAAATGCTTAATTTGGCGGAAAGGGAGTTGTAAATTTTGAAATGCGATTGTTTTTTATACAGCTGATTTTTATTAGAATTTTATTTAACTTCTTTTACAAGTAAACGTCAATAAACGTCTCATAGGAGTCATTTCAGAATGAATCGGCTCATTTAGTTGCACGTAAATAACGACACCACTGCTTCCTACAGTATTTCATCAGCAACTATGCGTGCTAAAAATCTGCAATTAACTCTAAAAACCTAAAAAGAAACACCGTTTTGACATATTCAACCTTTTAGACTTTGGTAAATATTTTGTAGCCAAAAATGTATTTTTGAATTATATAATTTGCACTACCATTTGTGAAGAACATAAAAAGTCTTGTTGGTCTTGTAGTTATTTACTCTAAGCATGGATGATATCATTTAACACGTGTGCATGGATGTCGAATGTATGATTTTGACTATACAGTATACCTTATTCAGCACCATCGATTAATTGAAACTCTTTTGCACTTAAATTAAAAGGTTTAGCTTGTGTTGACAATCAAAACAGTTTTTGCCTTCCAGTATAAGTGTATCCATTTTTTTTAATATACATACATCCAAAGTCAACAAGAGACTCTCCCTTTTCATCATCCAACGCTGCAGGTTACAATTTCACTGAGCCAAATACCATTTATCCATTCACAGTTAGCAAATCCAGCAGACTGTATTATACTTATCCCAAACTGAAATAAATCTACACTTGTGCACCCGGTGCCAGTATCTTATTTTGCCCATTGTCACATCAAGGACCATTTATAAGGTAGTTTTGCGGTTGGGGTCTCCCTGCACAGAATGCCTCAGTAAAAAGTAGCCATATAGTCACACTATCATGTCCCATTTGCGGATTGAATGTCAAATTAGTATTTTTTTGATTGCTTTTGCTGTTGGTTGAGAAAAAATGGCAACTTTCCTCCTCGGTGGACAAATAGTCGTAAACACTAGTAAACTGTTCCTGGCCAGACTGTGCCTGTTGTGCTTTGGTGATTTTTTTGTAAACAATAGAAGTTTTGTGTACTTTTTACAGCTCAACTGGGTTTCAAATATCGAATTAATTAAAATGATTTGTGGAATTAGATCAAAAAGGAATTAGTTACAGTCAGTGATAATAATAAATAATATAAGAAGAAAAATACAGGTGTGTACAGAAAAGAGCTAAAGGTCTAGTGTAGCCCAGAGTTACACATACACACACAAACACATTTTCCTTTCTATTTTATTGAAATATTTATGTGCCTTTACATTTTTATGTTTGTTATTGTTATCAGTGGTAGTAGCAGTTATAGTATCTCTATTATTATTATTTTACTATTATATTATTATTATTTATTACTTCTTTATTGTTTATATTATTTTTAGTATTTATTTTGTACTTTTAGGTCAGACATTTTATTTATTTATTTTCATTCTGCTTTTATCGCTAACGGTGCATTATTATTATTTGCATATCCACAATAAACACGAGTGCACGCGTGACGGGTTTTGTCTTTGTCTAGAATAGCTACTAGGTAGTAGAGTGCTCTGATTGTACACTACATAGTGCGGAAGGGCGCCGCCATTTTCCAGTGTTTTTTTTGTTGTTGTTGTTGTTTGTTTTTTAATCCAGAACATTTCCATTTTCACAATATATTTAAAAACTTGAAGCTTAACATTTTGTAAATAAATCAGAAGACATCGTGGTTTATCTGTACCCGAGAAAACCCAGTCGGTAACCTAAGTGAAAGAACTAAAAGTAAACTGTGTGTGGTTTGGGACGCGTCCTCTGGGCGGTCACGATGCTCAGCTGACCAAAGCAGAATATTCTGATCCTCCATAACGTTATTCGTTCGCGGCTCTGGCTTGCCGTGTTATGCTTCCTAAGTAAGATACCAAATTAAATGGTTTTGGCTGATGGCGGCTGTAGCCCAGCCTCGTCCTCCGCAGGATCGGAAGCCCGTCCTGATCAGCAAGATCGACTCTTTTCAGGATGTCGTGAACACGGCCGTGATCATCCCTAAAGAGGACGGAGTGATTAGCGTCTCACAGGACAGGTGAGCTTTAGAAGGTTGGCGACAGGA
Organism: Bagarius yarrelli; assembly: GCA_005784505.1. NCBI lineage: Eukaryota > Metazoa > Chordata > Actinopteri > Siluriformes > Sisoridae > Bagarius > Bagarius yarrelli. Next base: position 1,241,781 of record VCAZ01000081.1, read on the forward strand.
AAGCTCACTGCAGGTACACCTGGTAAGGTGCTAACGCCATGGGTAGCTAGCTTACTCCGAACCAAGTGGGAAAAGAACACATTATTGTAATGTGATTGACACATCTTCAACTTTTTTAGATGCTATTATTCATTTTATACTGCGATTATTCTGTTGTTGTTGTTTTTTTTTTTTACTTTAAACTAAGCAGTAGGCAGTTTGTTCTAGTAATTACATTAATTAAATGTCTTGTTGAACATGATAATGCGTGTGAAGGTCGGCGAGAAAATCTCTTAGGAAACGTATTTCCGGGCCGGAATGTTTTATTTTTACAGTAAGTCATTTTACAGACACCCTGGAGCACAACTACAATGTTACTCACTGCATCTTTTAATAAAATATTATAGTTTTTTAATAACATTTACAGAACGCAATATGTCCAAAGTTGTGTGGACAGTGTGTCATAGTGCATTTTGGGATTTTGAGGAAAAACTGGAACATTTAAGACCCATGCTGATGTCAGCAAAATGTGACTGACTGTCAGACTGACTGGGTGGTGTAATTAAGCTCTTTTCTTTCTTTCTTTCTTTTTTTTTAATAATAACACAACATATAGAAAAGTTTATTGCCTAGAACATGTTTGACTTTTATTATATTTTTATCTTTATGTTCTTCTTTACATTTACATTATTTTTGCATTCGGCAGACACCCTTATCCAGAGTGACCTACATTTATCGCTTTTATACAACTGATCAATTAGGAGTTCAGGGCCTTGCTCAGGGGCCCAACAATGGCAACTTGGTGATGCTGGGAATCGAACCCTGGTCTTCCAATTAGCAGTTCAACAACTTAATCGCTGATTCAAAGGTTCTTAAGAAGGTTTCTATTGTACAAACCTAGTGGTTACTACTAGAACTATAAGTGGACGCTACTTATAACTTGAGTCCTACCACTTCCTGTGTTCGAATCATGTTGCCTAACACTGATAATTGTTCCTTTCGCCAGATTTATTTATCTTCTTTTTAAAACATTTTGTCATTTCACCAAGAAACCTAAACATACGTGATCCTCTGTTTACAGCTGACTCTTTTTTTAAAGTTTTGATACTGTAGAGACCTAAAAACTTCATTAGACTCGAGTTTTAAAGAGCGTCCAGCCTACAAATCTATGTGTAAGCAGTTCTAGTAATAACCACCCCTTTCGTACTATCGAAATCTTTTTAAGAACCTTCTGACCAATCGGTTTGAAGAATTAAGCACAATTGTTTTTCCCCTGTTAAGAAAATCTAATTTATGTTATGAATACAGCGGAAAAACCTCCAGACGATAGTGTACCTCTTACATTAATTGTTTAAAATGTTTCAGATTATCCGTGTACTCCGGTTTCCTCCCACAGTCCAGAAACATTTCTGTTAGCTTGATTGATGATACTAAATTGCAGATAGGAGTGAGTGTGTGGCCCTGTGATGGACTGGTGTCCTGTCCAGGGTGTACCCGTTCTGCCTTTCACCCTTTCAGAGACGGCTGGGATAGACTCCAACAGATCCCCGTGACGCAGAATTGGGGAAAAAAGCGTGTATAGAAAATAATTGAATGAATGAATGTTGAAACTGTAAATATGAGCATGAACATTTTCAGTTTTGCTAACCTGGGCCTCCTGTATCCAAGACATGATTAACATCTTTTCTTCAGAATATGTCCTGTTTTAAATGATCAACTATGACGAATAATTCATACACTGTACCTGAAAACTTTCATAAATGCGGTGAAGTGAACTAATAACCATTTTTTCCGTATCTCTGTAGAACGGTACGTGTTTGGCTGAAGAGAGACAGCGGACAGTATTGGCCCAGCATCTACCACACTATGCCTGGTGAGAATCAAGTAGTCAATGTATTTCAATAGAATGTTGTTTCAGATTTAGTCTCGCTTAGCCAGTGAATATGTGTGTAAAAAAGCTATGTGTGTCTACTTTGGCATGTTTGTCTGCATCTCTTTGCAGCTCCTTGTTCGTGCATGTCTTTTAACCCAGAGACCCGAAGGCTTTCAGTTGGGATGGACAATGGAGTTGTTTCTGTAAGTGTCTCTGTGTGTGTTTAATTAGATCATTTTTGCACTTAATGTACATTTAATTAATAATAATTATGTAAACTCTAAGCTCTATCTTTTGCTCAAAAAAAAGTGTGTGTTCGTGTGGCCCATTTCCTATCTGTACAGGAGTTTACCGTGTCCGAGGACTACAATAAGATGACTTTGGCTCGCTCCTATCAGGGTGAGTAACGGGTAATTATACGGTGTGTTGGATTTTCTGCTACAAAGATGAGTGTTAATGTGCGTGTGTGTGGTTAGCTCATCAGGGTGCAGTGACCGTGGTGTTGTTTGTGTTGGAGATGGAGTGGGTCATAAGCACAGGTCAGGATAAGAGCTTTACCTGGCACTGCTCAGAGAGCGGCCATCAGCTGGGGGTTTACAGAACTGCTGCATGGGTAACCAGACTTCAGTATCCTTTACTGATCATCAAAACAATCCTCTGTGCTGTGATATAAAAAACGGAGCAGTATGGTGTTTTGGTCAGCACATTCTGTGTATATCCATTAACAAGCTTTTTGTAAGGTTTGATGTGGAGACCAGGCATGCATTTGTAGGGGAACACTCAGGTCAGGTGACTATCCTGAAACTGGAACAAGACAACTGCAGTCTGGTCACCACCTTCAAAGGCCACACAGGTACACATATATATATATATACAGTTCTGTATTAATTAATTACATTTTCAAGATTAAGTACATTTTCATACATCTTCATTTACATATTCTGTGTGTAGGCAATGTAACAGCCTTGTGCTGGGATCCCGTCCAGAGGGTCTTATTTTCCGGAAGTACAGATCATTCCATTATTATGTGGGACATTGGGGGACGAAAAGGCACAGCCATCGAACTGCAGGGACACAAGTAAGACTTTTAAACAAGACCCCTTACAATCTGTGTTGTCCTCCTATTAAGTTGTTACTTTTGTTTTGTATAATTCTGTGTGTTGTTTTGTGTTGGTCCATGGTTCCCGGAAAACGTTTCATTCCACTGTGTACTGTATCTGCTAAATATACTTGAAATGACATTGAAGCTACTTAATAAACTTGATGAATTTTTTGTATTATGCCAGAATACAACTAAATTAAAATCAGCTGCTCTTTTATTTGCACACAAGCTTAAATATAAATGTAACATAAGGCTAATAATCAATACTCAGTTTCTAAGCCCATGTTCATGAAAAAAAATGTTAGATAGTGTTGATGCTTGTGATGTAAGGCTAGGCTAGTAGTGGTGCCATTGTCCTTTTTTTTTTTTTTTTTTTTTTTTTTAGGGGCTGAAACATTACATTTACATTTGCAGCATTCGGCAGATGCTCTTATCCAAAGCGACATACATCATTCCCTGTTATACAACTGAGCAATTGGGGGTTAAGGGCTCTGCTTAGGGGCCCAGCAGTGGTATCTTGGTGGTGCTGCGAATCCGACTTAGGCCTTTAAATTAGTAGTCCAACACATCAACCACTGCTTTACAAAGTATTGTATTTTAAAATCATGTGTTAGTATGACTTTTGCTAGCAACTTTGGGCCTTACACTGGCTAGTATGTTAATTATTTGGTTATCTTTTAGATATCAGGTTACATTTACACCAAGTAAAACTTATTCGTTATACACAGACTTTGTATCGCTGTTGTGTAACAATTTGGTATAAATAATGTTGCAATATGATACTATGGATATTATGTGTGTTTGTGCGCACATGTAGTGACAAAATACAGGGGCTGTGCTATGCGCCAAGCACTCGTCAGCTTATTTCTTGCAGTGCTGATGGTAAGATTGTCGTCTGGAACATGGATGTCAAACGACAAGAGGTAAACAAAGATATGATGCAGTGTTGAATTAACTTTATTTTTATTGACTTTATTTTTATTGGTCTTTTCATGGGGTTAATTGTGTATGCATACTGTGTGTGCGTGTGTTTCAGACTCCTGAATGGCTAGACAGCGACTCGTGTCAGAAATGCCAGCAGCCATTCTTCTGGAATTTTAAACAGATGTGGGACAGCAAAAAGATCGGGCTGCGGCAGGTTAGACACACACTTAAACACACTAATGACTGCTGAAACTACTAAAAGTGATGAAAGGGTAACACCCGTGTCCTTAAAATGTAAAAAAAAAGCTAATATTTTTGATATAACTACTTCTTGTAGCATCACTGCAGAAAGTGTGGTCAGGCTGTGTGTGGAAAGTGCTCTTCCCAGCGCTCCACTATCCCCTTAATGGGCTTTGAATTTGCCGTACGGGTGTGTGACGAATGCCACAAATCTATCACAGATGAAGAGTAAGTAATGATTTTTTTGAAAAACACACCTGACAAAGTAGCACATAAATGTGAAGTGAAACGAAAATGATACATGGTTTTAAAAATTTTAAACAACTAAAAATCGGAAAAGTGTGGTGTGCTTTTTTTTTTTATTCAGCCCCCCCTGCATTAATACATGCACTGCAATTACAGCTAAAGTCTTTTGGGGTATGTCTTTACCAGCTTTGAATTCTTCTTTGCAAAATAGCTCAGGCTCAGCCAAATTGGATGCTCAACGGGACTTTTTATGTCTTTCTTTCAACAGTGGCTTTTTTTCTTGCCAGTCTTCCATAAAGGCCAGATTTGTGGAGTGCACGTCTTATAGTTGTCCTGTGGACAGATTCTCCCACCTGAGCTGTGGATTTCTGTTCACTAGTGTTCTCTAACAAACCACTAAGGCCTTCACAGAACAGGTGTATTTATACTGAGACTAAACTACATATTAACTAATTAGGTGACTTCTAAAGAGAATTGATTTCACTGAATTTTATTCAGGGGTATCAAAGTACAGGGGAGCTGAATACAAATGCCACCATTTTTTAATTTTTAATTGGCTAAAATTTTGAAAACCGTATATAATTTTAGTTCCACTTCACAATTATGTGTTACTTTTGTGTTGGTCTATTACATGGAATCTCAATAAAATACTTTTAATTTGTGTTTGTAAGGTGACAAAATGTGAAAATATGAATACTTTATATACTTTATGCATGGTTGTTTTTTCCACTGTTAAATTATGGCATGCATTTTGGCTGGTTATTAGACTTGGACTATGTCAGATTATCAAAATCTTCTAGCCAATCATAATCCAAAATTCAAGCAGAAAAAAATACTCAAGTGTTGATGAAACTTATTGAAATTGAAAATGTATAATTCTTTTACAGTATGTTTTTGTGTTTGTTTGTACCATTTAAAATTTAAAATAACAATTTTTTGGGGTTGTTTGTGTTCGTAAGACGAGCACCCACAGCGACGTTCCACGACAGCAAACACACTATTGCGTATGTTCACTATGAGCCGACCAGGAGCTGGCTACTGACCTCCGGGATGGACAGGGTGATCAAGGTTTGGGTATACACACACACACACACACAAATAAATTAATAATATATTAATATAAATCTAGTATGACTAATAAAACAAACACAAAATGAAGCAATGTCCAGATGCAGTTGATATCAGGTATAAAGTTCTATTTCACTTATTGTTCAGTTTCTCATTTAGCTGTACACTACCTGCATAGCATATAGCATATAGCATAGTGATATTGTACGGTTCGTTAAAATTGTCAAATGACAATATTATATAGGCTTCTTTTAGTCAATTTGTAAATGAAATTAAACGAAAGACTGTTAAATAATATAATGAAATATATTGTGGCAATGATGTGACAATACTGTTATTATATGTCGTGATGTTGCCCAGATCGCAGATACTTTAGTTTCATGCTTACTTAATCATGGTTAACTCTAGTCACCCTTATATGTTAATGACTAAATGTCTGTTGCATGTTTGGAAAAGCAGTCAGTTGATTCTACCACATAATGTCTTTTTTTGGGGGGGACATGTTATGACGCTTTATTTTCCATATGAAAGAAGAGTTTACAACTGTGACGATGAGCTATTAGAAGTTCTAAGAAAAAACCCATCAGTCATGTCTAGAAAAAAAACTGTTAGCCTGTCATTCTTTAAAACTTAACCACAAGCTAGGACATTAGGTGTTTTTTAGTAAAATTTTGTATGTAAACACACAAAATGTAAACAATATATATATATTTTACATTTAAGATTTTGTTTAGTAAATTTCTTTCCTAACTGAGAAAGTTTCTGTGGTAAAAATCAGTTTTAGTTTTTTCTCCATAGTTATTTTGTGTGTGTGTGTGTTTGTTTGTTTGTAGCTATGGGACATGACACCTGTTGTATCCTGAGGATCACGTTCTTGCAGTGGTGGAAGTACATTGCATTTACACACTTTTGTGTAAATATCTAATGCGTTTGAGTACTTTACCATTTGTGAACATAACACAATGCACTTTTAATTGTACTGGGTTTTTTGTTTTTTTTTTCAAAAAAAAATATGTATCTGTGTCTTTGCATGTTAAAATACCTAAAATAAAAGAACAAATTGGTTTAAAAGTCTATTTTTGCTGTAGTCTAAAACATTTATTCTAGAACTGTAAGTTTTTTTTTTAGAAAAAATTAAAAGGTTTGTAATTTTCTCAAATGTGACATTTTTTTAGGGTTTTACAAAAATATCCTCCTTATACCACGCCCCTCCCATGTGGGATTCCCAGTGATTAAGTCAGTGATGCGTTTTTTTGTTTTTTTTTGTCAAGATTTGGTGCTAGTGGGAACAAAGGGCGAGCACGGGGCCTTCTAGCCATTAGCGTTGGGATGATAATGTGGGATGATAACAGCCTTGAACCGGTATTAAAGATATATTAATCAATGTTGTCTTCTGTCCTGGTGCAGCGCCTCAGCTTAAAAACAGTGCATGCTCTGAGCATGTGGCTGAGTGTTTTACTAAGCTGAAACACACGCATGCAGTGCTTTTTAAGAAAATGTCCGTCTGTGACACTTTGCATACATGACCTGCCTAACAAATGAGTCTCTGTTTTATGAGAATGCTAGATTTGCATATCACAATTTTATATTGCGATATAAAATTTGGCTATATCGTCCAGCTGTGCTACAGACACGCTACTGCTCATACTGTCTAAATACACAACTCAATTCTACGAACTTTTTTTAAATCAAAGAGCTAGCTACAGTACAATTACTGCTAATTATGGTGAAAGATTGACTAATTATGGTTTTTGGTACCATGCTGTACAAGCTAAATACTTGGTCCATAAGAACAATGAAAAATATCCCGCTTCCGTAAAAATTTCTTGCTTGATGTCTTCAAAGAGAAAACAAAAGTATTTTCCAAAATGATTGCGGCCGAAAAGCAAAACATTTAATAAAATAAATCGGGTGCAATGTTAACAAATTGTAAATGGTGTGTATTAATGCAAAATCACATGAGAACATTAATCGTTTAACTTTTATTATTTGGATTTTTGTAAAAGATTTATTACACGATTAAAGTGAACATTTCAGTGCAGCATGTGATTCTACTGATATTTTTCCAATATTTTAATTCTTTTTATTAATATTACACCATATATCCTTAATCAATCATAATATATGTATCACTCAAATGTTAACAATGTCAAATTGGTTTGCAAGTTTGGTTTTATACATATCGTATTTATCAGTAAAATAAATCAACATAAAGAGAATTTGATTTGTTCTAAGCATGAGAAACATTAGCGATGTTACAGGGCTACGTATTTGTCTAAATCTAATCATTTTTGTTACTGATGACACACTTAGTTTACCCAGTTAAGTGTTTGTTTCTCTTTAGAGTCCTGAAGAAAGGCGATGCTTGAACCGTTCCCCAAGCTGCTCCAGTGTATTCATTAACTCAGTCTCCTCAGAGGAAGAGGACCTGGTTAGGGCCAGAGGCAGGTGTGTTGCCACCGGTGTTCGGTCTGCAGTGAGATGGGTAGGTAGATAGAAAGATAGAAAGTGTGTTTATAGATTGGTAAACTAGTGTAATCTATGAATTAACAATACAAACTTTTTAATTATATAATACAGAGAAAATGTAGCAGAATGCACAGAATTACAAAGACTGCTGACAAAAAAAGATAGTAGTTTTTCCACCAATGAATGGACAGCAACTTATAGGGTGGTTACGAATACAGTCGTGATAAGATAAAAAAATCAACTTGTTATTATTTTCTTCTTTTTTTAAAGGACTTTTTAGTAATTTTGACAGGAAGAATGTCTTATCTAGGATGTCCAATTAATAATAACATTTCGATTAACAAACACTTAAAAAATAATTTTTCTTTAAAATGCACCAACACTTCATATATACATATCCAAAGACAAGCAAAACTATAAATAATGTTTTACTTGGCAGATTGTTAACTCCTTTGGCTGATTAAATGCTGCCACACTAATTCCTGTGTAACAATTAGTCAGTTTGCATAAATCTAAATACTGCTCAGCTTGGGTAAAATTTTAACCCTATGCACAAGTTATGCCTAAAAAATAAACTGATGTTAAATTTCAGAAGGCAAATAGGTCTGTTGGGGAATGTGAGCTTTTAGATATATGGCTAAACAAAGATAAGACTAAAAGCATTTTCTGCATTGCTCTAATGCTAAATTATGTGAAGATGTAAACATCTTAGCTTTGCATTAAACAAATTTAAATAATATATCTTTTTAGATATCAACTTTTGCTTACCTTGAAAAAAAAGACCACTGGGATGTTTTACAGCTGCATCAGATAAAGCTAACCACACCACTGTGTCAGATCCTTGTGCTTCTGTGCGTAATTTGTTCTTCATTTTGGCATAAAAATCTGGCATGGATGAGCGCACCGCTACAGAATCAGAAGAACTAAGTAAGTGCTTGTTTCATTCCATCATCTTACTATAGACTTATTTGTTTGTGTTCAAAGATTAATACATTTTCCTTCGTCTTGTGACCATTTTTCTTGGTTTTGTCGTTTAAAAATTACATCAACATTACAACATACGTCCTACGTTCTACATTTACAGCATTTAGCAGACGCTCTTGTCCAAAGTGACGTACAAAAGTGCTTTGAGTCACATCATTGAACAGCTCAATACTGGTACAATAGATCACAAATCAGTTCAAAACTCCATGCGCACACACGCTCACACACAATCACACACCTGGTGTGTCAGCCCAGCCCGGGTGCATGGCTGAGAAGTGAATCTCTTTGTGCTGTTTTGCCCAAACTTCTGTCAGTATGACTTGCTGCCTCTGTTTAAAGAAAAAATACATTATTAAATTAATGATAAATACATTTCAAGCAGGGTAATCAAATGCATCCTAAATGACAGTGGATTATTGTTAGGTTTCCTTTAATAAATTAGCAGACCATAAAATATATGAGCAATCCATGATTAATGTTAAGAAAGCAATATAGTAAACTATTAATTTATTCATTGAAATTTGTCACTACAAATTCAGAAAATGTTTTCCGTGCATTGATATTAAAATCAAAAATATTATATAAATACTTTCCTATCTGGTCGGCGCTGTTCGGCATTGATTAATAACTATTTGATTATTTTTTATTTAAAAAAAAAATAGAATTACATTCAATAATGCTGATGTATATAAAGTGTCATGTTATGTCCAATTTCACGTCAGGGGTAATGTAAACTGTTACGAATGTTAGAAACATTCAATGTTTTGGTGTTTTTAAGGTTTTTTAACCATGACATAAAATGTTAAATAGTATGTTAATAAGAGGCTCAATATTTTTTATTTATAGGATGATTTAATGTTAAAAATATATACAAATAAATGTGTGTACCTTATTCTGTGCGTAAGCCATGGTTCCATCGAAAGTGCCTTTTTCAAACTGCAGATCGTCAAGGTTGAGTTTCTGAACTAGCATTCCTCCTGATGATACAGTGATCTAAAAATATTTTTAGGTTAAACTAGACTTATAGGTAATATCAAATATTTTAGGTCTGTTTAAAAATGTTACAGGAACACTTAATCATTACATTATAGCTGCAAGCCAGTAGCTCCTGGTATTTTTTCAGGAGCATACTTCGATATTGCCAGTAGTACATACCGGCATGTGGAGGCTAAACTCACAACTAACTTACATCAAAATGTCATAATATCACATAATATATGTCATATAATATAATTTGTATCAATGCTATTGTTTTTTATTAATTATTATACCATTTGTAACACTGTACTTGTATAGCTTATTTTAGTATTTATTCTTCGTTTAGCTGATTTAACTTCACTTTTAAAGTGTGTAACATTATAAACACTGTAGTTTATATGTAAAAAAGATGGACATCTTTTTAAAAAAAAGTAAATATGTTGCCTACACTGCTACACTACGTGTATAATATTTAATATAGAAGATTGAAAAATATAATTATTTAAATGGCTACATTGCATATTAATTACTAACTATTTGTTATAAATATCACAAATATTTAGCAATTATAAGTTAACATTAAATATGCAATTATATAAGTCTTACAATAATTTTTTATATTTTCTGTAACTATTAATTACAGCAATTAACAATTACATTTAGATTTTATTTATATTTGTTAATCTGAGAGGTACAATTGTGAAGCACACTCACCACTCTTGGATCCTTAGATTTTTTCAACACCGGGATCAGCGCTATGGTCAGGATGAACGTCCCTGTGACAAAAAATTATTCTTTGTAAAAAAAAAAATGTTTAAATATTACTATTTACCAAGCTTACTACACTAATAACTTTTTAGAAGAGGTCCAGATTGAGGCTAGGCAGGTGTAAAGTTTCGGAGCCTATTGTCAAAAGGGGCTTATTTCACATTCCCTATCAATCACAGAGACAGTCATCTAACTTTTATATACATAAAATATAGGTTTGTTAATTTAGTAGTAATTTCTGTTTCATCATGTTGCTATTTCATTTAGAGGCATGCTGCAATAAATGAATAAATATTTATTGTATTATTTTATGAGTTCTATAGTATATACTTTGTTTATAAAATATTATGTATGATAATTTTACATTACAGGTCTGCAATAAAAGTCCACAATAAAGGACATTTTAGTGTCATATTATGTAGTGTATACTTCTACTCTAGACTACTTGAGCACTAATGGTACAATTATTGATAGTTAAAAAACCTGTAAACCTTTTTCTCCTACCAAGCGTGTTGGTGGCAAAATTTTTTTCCAAGCCATCTTCTGTCAACTCTCGCTGATTCACCATGCACCCTGCATTGTTGATCTGTAAATTATAACACAAATTATGTAATTATATATAAATATTTCTGTTTAATTTTTGCATATTAATACACATTTTTGTTTTAAAGCAGGGGATTGTTTGAACACCAATTGGAGAACAAAAAATGCAGCCAAGTAAAAATAAGTGGCAAGGATCACATTGTGCTTAATTATAGTCTTAATTTGTCCTTTGCTGTGGACTGGAAACTGTGTGTGTGTGTGTGCGCGTTTAAAACTAACACCTGTTTCAAGTTAAATAACCTGTTTAAAATCTGGCAAATGATCTCGCATAATCTCTGAAACACACAGAGGCATCCTGAATAAACCTACCAACACATTCAGACTGTGGCTTTGAGTAAATAACCTTGCAAACTCCCACAATGCTCTGGGGCTTGACATGTCCACAATGTGCACATGCACATTCTGAAAAAGAAAATCAGAAAAGTATTCATTAAAAACATATTAAATTTATGTTTTGTAATAATTCTGTTGTACAGAAAGAAAAGATGTAATAAAGTCTCTCTGTGATATGTCTCAAAGTACAGATGTCAGAGACGTTTAATGTACTAGATTAGTTAAGCCTAATACACAATAAAGCCACAGTAAATCTTTTCTGGCTGACACTTGACAATAAACCACTTCTTTGGACAACATTACTTTAAAATATCCTTAAAATATCGTTAACGAAAAGACGCTGACAAAAAGACACAAATCACAATTTGTTTTCTTGTATTGCTTAATATTGGGATGGACACCTACTATGTGACAAGTAAAACAAATCACTCTTTTTACCTCGTTTTTGCTTTGCTCCACAATAAGTGTCTTTGCCTCATCTGCACGACCTTTGTTTCGGCACACAAGATGCACCGTACCACCTAGGAATTGTTCACAGACAATATCAAAATGAGAAAAGTCTGGTCTCCGCTACCTAAAATGTTTTCCATGCTTGGGATTCTTTGGGTTATTATAGGCTTTTTATCCTTAGTTGGATAGAATTTATTTTATTGCTGAATAGGTTTCTTTTTTTTACCTCGTTTTGCTATTTCCAGAGCGGTTGCTTTCCCAATTCCGCTGTTTGCGCCTGTGATAATAAAAGACCTGCCAGTAACATCCACGTCGAGGTCAGAAGATACAAAACCTTTTGCTGCTACTTCATAGCCACTCCTGGTACAAACAAAACAGGATTTAACATGATTGTTTAATCCCACAAAAGAACTGTTGTGTTTCTTAAAAGAAAATTAAAACTAAAGATTTTGTGAAATGCAATTGACACAAAGGACAATGGTTGAATGTTATTATTTGATCACTTTTACAGGGTGTTTTAGCCTGCAAATCCTTTACTTGCTGGATTCAATGTTCTGCTGTTGTACTTTCTGCAGTGTATGCACATCAAAGTTTAGTGCCTTATTTTGTACATCATGATTTTCTCTTTACTACTATTCTAAAGAATAATTTATAAAAAAAATGACCTGACAGTACGTCTAACAACTTTGTAAAATTATTCTTTAAAATGGCGGTAAAGAGAAAATTAAATTGTACAACACAAGGCATTAAATTTTGATGTGCATACACTGCAGAAAGTACAACAGCAGAACACTGCATCCAGCAAGTAAAGGGTTTGCAGGCTAAACACCCTGTAAAAGTGATCAAATAATAATATTTAAGCAATATAAGAAAACATTCTTGTCAGAAGTGGGATTTGAACCCACGCCTCCATTCGGAGACCAGAATCCTCCTACTGGGGGGGGGGAAAGTATTCATCTTGAGCCTGGCACCTTAGCCCGCTCAGCCATCCTGACACAACGGTGACTGCTGGATAGGCCAGCTTGACCTGACAGTACGTCTAACAAATTTCTTTTTTTTAAAATCAATCTTTAGAATAGTAGTAAAGAAAATCATGTTGTACAAAAATAAGCCATTAAATTTTGATGTGCATACACTGCAGAAAGTACAACAGCAGAACACTGCATCCAGCAAGTAAAGGGTTTGCTGGCTAAACACCCTGTAAAAGTGATCAAATAATAATATTTAAACAATTATTCTTGTCAGAAGTGGGATTTGAACCCACGCCTCCATTCGGAGACCAGAATCCTCCAACCTACTGGGGGAAGGAATTCACCTTGAGTCTGGCGCCTTAGACCGCTCAGTTATCCTGACACAAAGATGACTGCTGAAAAGGCCAGCTTGACCTGACAGGAAGTCTAACAAATTTCTTTTTTTAAACTCAATCTTTAGAAGAGTAGTAAAGAGAAAATCAAGTTGTCCAAGCGCCTTAAACCGCTCAACCATCCCGACACAAAGGTGACTGCTGAAAAGGCAAACTCGACCTGACAGTAGGTCTACATAAGAAAACATTCTTGTCAGAAGTGGGATTTGAACCCACGCCTCCATGCGGAGACTAGAATCCTCCAGCGGGAAGGTTTTCACCTTGAGTCTGGCGCCTTAGACCGCTCGGCCATCCTGACACAAACGTGACTGCTGAAAAGGCCAACCTTGACCTGACAGTAAGTCTAACAAACTTTGTAAAATTATTCTGTATGACAGGCGGTAAAGAGAAAATTAAATTGTACAACACAAGGCATTACATTTTGATGTGCATACATTGCAGAAAGTACAACAGCAGAACACTGCACCCAGCAAGTAAAGGGTTTGCAGGCTAAACACCTTGTAAAAGTGATCAAATAATAATATTTAAGCAATATAAGAAAACATTCTTGTCAGAAGTGGGATTTGAACCCACGCCTCCATTCGGAGACCAGAATCCTCCAACCTACTGGGGGAAGGAATTCACCTTGAGTCTGGCGCCTTAGACCGCTCGGCCATCCTGACACAAAGGAGACTACTGAAAAGGCCAACTTGACCTGACAGTACGTCTAACAACTTTGTAAAATTATTCTTTAGAACAGCGTTAAAGAGAAAATTAAATTGTACAACACAAGGCATTAAATTTTGATGTGCATACATTGCAGAAAGTACAACAGCAGAACACTGCATCCAGCAAGTAAAGGGTTTGCAGGCTAAACACCTTGTAAAAGTGATCAAATAATAATATTTAAGCAATATAAGAAAACATTCTTGTCAGAAGTGGGATTTGAACCCACGCCTCCATTCGGAGACCAGAATCCTCCAACCTACTGGGGGAAGGAATTCACCTTGAGTCTGGCGCCTTAGACCGCTCGGCCATCCTGACACAAATGAGACTGCTGAAAAGGCCAACTCTGACAGGCCAACCTGACCTGACAGGAAGTCTAAACAATTTCTTTTTTTAAACTCAATCTTTAGAAGAGTAGTAAAGAGAAAATCAAGTTGTCCAAGCGCCTTAAACCGCTCAACCATCCCGACACAAAGGAGACTACTGAAAAGGCCAACTTGACCTGACACAGTAGGTCTACATTAGTAAGAAAACATTCTTGTCAGAAGTGGGATTTGAACCCACGCCTCCATTCGGAGACCAGAATCCTCCAGCGGGAAGGTTTTCACCTTGAGTCTGGCGCCTTAGACCGCTCGGCCATCCTGACACAAAGGTGACTGCTGAAAAGGCCAACTTGACCTGACAGTACGTCTAACAACTTTGTAAAATTATTCTTTAGAACAGCGTTAAAGAGAAAATTAAATTGTACAACACAAGGCATTAAATTTTGATGTGCATACATTGCAGAAAGTACAACAGCAGAACACTGCACCCAGCAAGTAAAGGGTTTGCAGGCTAAACACCTTGTAAAAGTGATCAAATAATAATATTTAAGCAATATAAGAAAACATTCTTGTCAGAAGTGGGATTTGAACCCACGCCTCCATTCGGAGACCAGAATCCTCCAACCTACTGGGGGAAGGAATTCACCTTGAGTCTGGCGCCTTAGACCGCTCGGCCATCCTGACACAAAGGTGACTGCTGAAAAGGCCAGCTTGACCTGACAGTAGGTCTAACAATTTTTTAAAATCATTCTTTAGTACAGCGGTAAAGAGAAAATTAACTTGTACAACACAAGGCATTACATTTTGATGTGCATACATTGCAGAAAGTACAACAGCAGAACACTGCATCCAGCAAGTAAAGGGTTTGCTGGCTAAACACCCTGTAAAAGTGATCAAATAATAATATTTAAACAATTATTCTTGTCAGAAGTGGGATTTGAACCCACGCCTCCATTCGGAGACCAGAATCCTCCAACCTACTGGGGGAAGGAATTCACCTTGAGTCTGGCGCCTTAGACCGCTCGGCCATCCTGACACAAAGGAGACTACTGAAAAGGCCAACTTGACCTGACAGTACGTCTAACAACTTTGTAAAATTATTCTTTAGAACAGCGTTAAAGAGAAAATTAAATTGTACAACACAAGGCATTAAATTTTGATGTGCATACACTGCAGAAAGTACAACAGCAGAACACTGCATCCAGCAAGTAAAGGGTTTGCTGGCTAAACACCCTGTAAAAGTGATCAAATAATAATATTTAAACAATTATTCTTGTCAGAAGTGGGATTTGAACCCACGCCTCCATTCGGAGACCAGAATCCTCCAGCGGGAAGGTTTTCACCTTGAGTCTGGCGCCTTAGACCGCTCGGCCATCCTGACACAAAGGTGACTGCTGTATAGGCCAGCTTGACCTGACAGTACGTCTAACAACTTTGTAAAATTATTCTTTAGAACAGCGGTAAAGAGAAAATTAAATTGTACAACACAAGGCATTACATTTTGATGTGCATACATTGCAGAAAGTACAACAGCAGAACACTGCACCCAGCAAGTAAAGGGTTTGCAGGCTAAACACCTTGTAAAAGTGATCAAATAATAATATTTAAGCAATATAAGAAAACATTCTTGTCAGAAGTGGGATTTGAACCCACGCCTCCATTCGGAGACCAGAATCCTCCAACCTACTGGGGGAAGGAATTCACCTTGAGTCTGGCGCCTTAGACCGCTCGGCCATCCTGACACAAAGGAGACTGCTGAAAAGGCCAACTTGACCTGACAGTACGTCTAACAACTTTGTAAAATTATTCTTTAGAACAGCGTTAAAGAGAAAATCAAGTTGTCCAAGCGCCTTAAACCGCTCAACCATCCCGACACAAAGGTGACTGCTGAAAAGGCAAACTCGACCTGACAGTAGGTCTACATAAGAAAACATTCTTGTCAGAAGTGGGATTTGAACCCACGCCTCCATTCGGAGACCAGAATCCTCCAGCGGGAAGGTTTTCACCTTGAGTCTGGCGCCTTAGACCGCTCGGCCATCCTGACACAAAGGTGACTGCTGTATAGGCCAGCTTGACCTGATAGTAGGTCCAACAATTTTTTAAAATCATTCTTTAGTACAGCGGTAAAGAGAAAATTAAATTGTACAACACAAGGCATTAAATTTTGATGTGCATACACTGCAGAAAGTACAACAGCAGAACACTGCATCCAGCAAGTAAAGGGTTTGCAGGCTAAACACCTTGTAAAAGTGATCAAATAATAATATTTAAGCAATATAAGAAAACATTCTTGTCAGAAGTGGGATTTGAACCCACGCCTCCATTCGGAGACCAGAATCCTCCAACCTACTGGGGGAAGGAATTCACCTTGAGTCTGGCGCCTTAGACCGCTCGGCCATCCTGACACAAATGAGACTGCTGAAAAGGCCAACTTGACCTGACAGTACGTCTAACAACTTTGTAAAATTATTCTTTAGAACAGCGTTAAAGAGAAAATTAAATTGTACAACACAAGGCATTAAATTTTGATGTGCATACACTGCAGAAAGTACAACAGCAGAACACTGCATCCAGCAAGTAAAGGGTTTGCTGGCTAAACACCCTGTAAAAGTGATCAAATAATAATATTTAAACAATTATTCTTGTCAGAAGTGGGATTTGAACCCACGCCTCCATTCGGAGACCAGAATCCTCCAGCCTACTTGGGGAAGGTTTTCACCTTGAGTCTGGCGCCTTAGACCGCTCGGCCATCCTGACACAAAGGTGACTGCTGTATAGGCCAGCTTGACCTGACAGTACGTCTAACAACTTTGTAAAATTATTCTTTAGTACAGCGGTAAAGAGAAAATTAACTTGTACAACACAAGGCATTAAATTTTGATGTGCATACATTGCAGAAAGTACAACAGCAGAACACTGCATCCAGCAAGTAAAGGGTTTGCTGGCTAAACACCCTGTAAAAGTGATCAAATAATAATATTTAAGCAATATGAGAAAATATTCTTGTCAGAAGTGGGATTTGAACCCACGCCTCCATTCGGAGACCAGAATCCTCCAACCTACTGGGGGAAGGAATTCACCTTGAGTCTGGCGCCTTAGACCGCTCGGCCATCCTGACACAAAGGAGACTGCTGAAAAGGCCAACTTGACCTGACAGTACGTCTAACAACTTTGTAAAATTATTCTTTAGAACAGCGGTAAAGAGAAAATCATGTTGTACAAAACAAGCATTGACATGGATACACTGCAGAATGTACAACAGCAGAACATTGCATCCAGCAAGTAAAGGGTTTGCAAGCTAAAACACTGATGAAAGCGATCAAATAATAATATTCAACCAATATAATAAAACATTCTTGTCAGAAGTGTGATTTGAACCCACGACTCCATGCGGAGACTGGGAATCCTCTAGCGGAAAGGTATTCACCTTGAGTCTGGCGCCTTAGACCGCTCGGCCATCCTGACGACAAAGGCAATTGCTGAATAGGCCAGCTTAACCTGATAGGAGGGTCTAACAATTTATTTTTAATTATTCTTTGGAAACACAGCAGTAAAGAGAAAATAATGTTGCCCAAAATAAGGCATTAAACTTTCATGTGCATACACTGCAGAAAGTACAACAGCAAGTAAAGGGTTTGCAGGCTAAAACACCTGGATGAAAGTGATCAAATGATAAAATTCAACCAATGTAAGAAAATATTCTTGTCAACAGGGGGATTTCAACCCACAATTCCGTTTGGAGACCAGAATCCTCCAGCCTTCGGGGGAAGAGGTTTGCACCTTAAGTCTGGCGCCTTAGACCACTCGGCCATCTTAACATGGCAAAGGTTGCTGAAATAGGCCAGCTCTTGACCTGACAGTAGGTCTAACAATTTTTTTTAAATTATTCTCAGAACAGCAGTTAAGAGAAAATAATGTTGAAGAAAATAAGGCATTAAACTTTGATGTGCACACGTGTGCATACATTCTTGTCAGAAAGTAAAAGTTTTACAGGCTAAAACACCCTGTAAAAGCGATCAAATAATAATATTTAAGCAATGTAATTTAAACATTCTTTTCAGAAAGTGGGATTTGAACCCACGCCTCCATTCAGAGACCAGAATCCTCCAGCCTTCTGGGGAAGGGGTTTGCAACTTGCATCTGGCGCCTTAGACCACTCGGCCATCCTGACGAAAAAGGTGACTGCTGGACACGGCCGATGAAAGCTTAACCTGACAGGAGGTCTAACAAATTTCTTTTTTTTTAAATCATTCTTTAGAATAGTAGTAAAGAGAAAATCATGTTGTACAAAATAAGCCATAAACTTTGACGTGGATTTACACTGCAGAAAGTACAACAGCAGGAACATTTGCAACCAGCAAGTAAAGGGTTTGCAGGCTAAAAACACCTTGATGAAAGTGATCAAATAATAATATTTAAACAAATGTAGAACCAGAAAACATTCTTGTGAGAAGTGTGATTTGAACCCACACCTCCTTTTGGAGACCAGAATCACCTAGCCTTCTGAGGGAGGGTTTGCCACCTTGAGGCTGGTTGCCTTAGACCACCTGACCATCTTGCCATCACTAAGAGTGCTGAATAGACATCCCATGTCTTACCTCATTTTATAATCTGGTTGGCGCTATTGAATGTTCTGCCCAGGTTTATGTTACGTTCTGTTCTCTACTGACTAATTTGCCACGGTCTTTGTAATGTTTTTTTATTGTTTATTGCACTGTCTGTTCTGCACTGTCTGCACTAGGTTGCACACATGCATTTTATGTCTATTACTGTTTTAATGGCTCTTTGTTGTTTTTGTACATTCTATGGTTTGTGTAGCACCAGGGAGTCCTGGAGAAACCAACCATATCTCATGGCTGAAATGACAATAAAGCTCCTTGAAACCCTTGAATAGGCCAGGTTGACCTGACAGGAGGTCTAACAAAAAAATAATTTTTTAAATCACTCTTTAGAACAGTAGTAAAGAGAAAATCACCATGTACAAAAAAAGGCAGTAAACTTGGTAACAAGTAAAGAGTTTGCAGGCTAAAACACCTGGATAAAAGTGATCATCTCAACAGTAGGTGTAAAGTGGCCCAGCGAAGCCAGACAGTGGAGCTGACCTCAATGTACCCTACACAAGAACCACTGGTTCCAGTGGACAAAGGGAAAACATACTACTAACGCTGTTTCTGATTGACACGGCGGCTACTTACACCAGCATAAGATTAAGAAAGAAGGCTTAATGCTCCTCCTCTACTATAAAAGATTTAAGCAATAAAAACAGTGGGCTACTCAAGCTAAAACACAATTATTATTATTTTTTTTTAATATGATATACAGTGCCAATCTGTGGTGAAAACTAATCATATAAAGTTAGAGTTAGAAAAAATTTTGCAGATCAGCATTTTCGCCAGTACAGTCAGAATCACAGACACTTTTTGCAGACAAACCGATTACCATAGGGATATTGTGAGTCTATCAATTTATAATCAGGTGTTAGCTTGAGACTTGCAAATACAGTGTAGGTTATTACAATCTGTTATTACATAATGTAGACAAAACAAAAGATGTTTGAAAGACTTAAGTAAAGTCCTGAAAACCCTGGCTAAAAATGAACACAAAAAGTTGTTAGGGAGAAAATTACAGTTTTGTAAGAAAAAAGTACTTGGGACAATTATTAGAGTGGACAGGGCGTAAAACGTCACCAGGACATTTCGAAGCCTTCGGTAAAAAACAAAATTTTTCATAAATTAATAAATCTAAAACAGCCATGTTCAGCACAAATGGCATAAGCAAATGCCCTTGTGGCAGCATAAAAATTAGGGAAGGAAACATCTTAGAAACTCTACACGACTTTATCTACAAGTTTATGGAACTAATACAGGCAGAAGAAGACAGGGCAAAGGTCATGGAATCGAGAACGAGGATGAAGATTAAATTGACTTACAGATATATAAAAAAAAAATTGAATATGATGACACACAAATGTAAACATACATGTGCATATACCAGGAAAGAAATCAAAATCTAATTCGAACAAAAACCCAACTGAGTTGTGAATAAATAAGGGGGAAATGTTTTCTAAATTGGTGTGTAAGGGTTTTTGTTTTTTTTTTTGCCAATTTTCATTGTAGTCATTTACTGTTTTGTGTTGTGGGCAAATTATGTTGATTTTTGATTTATTTTTATGTTGATTTTTGATTCATGAACCTTAAGCTTTCCAAAGTTTTAAATAGATTTTTAAACAATGAATTATTTTCTTTCACACAACAAAATTAATTCAGTTATAATTCAATATTTGACATCTAAAATTAAACAAAAAAAAATGTTTTAGCCCTTTAAATCGACAAACTTCTTTTGGAATGAACATTGTAATAGCATTAATAAAACGCAAAAAACATTTAGTGGGTCTAAGGACTGAGGACACTTTCTGTTTAAAGGAAATTATTACAGTAAAAAAATTACTTTTTACTGTCATACGTAAGACTCCAGGATTCCGGTCCTAACACTTAACCCATATCATCACAGACACAATGCAAGAGTGATTAGATTTGGAATTTAAATACCATTTCTGACATTAAAGGTTTTTAAATGATTCTCATAAAAACTTTTAAGACACGCAAAACTGAAACAAGGACTTTAGTGTCTATTTTTACTAAAAGTGGTAATTTTGCATGTAAGTGCGGCGAAAACTTCAGTATTTTAGAATAGAAATTGCACGCATAATAAACCAAACAGATTTTTGTGTGACCTAAACATCGAATATAGACTGTGATGTATATTACCTGGTATATTCCTGTAGACCTTTCACGAACCAAACTGCGTTTCTGTAAAAAGACATTTTAGCGCTTTTTGACTGGTAACACAATAACTGATATAACACGCTTTATACTGTTTCATAAGCACGAGTGATACACAACACAATATTGCGCAATGCCCGGGTGTAGATCTGCAACTACAGAACAACACCGCCGTTTATACAACACATGACTTGAACATTTACTCACAAAAATTCGTGTTGGATAACTTCCGGAAATGACGCTTTTATGACTGTTCGAACTCAAGTGTCGACTCCCGTTTGATTCCTGGGAAAAGGCGTTGGATCTTAAAAACCTTTATATGTTTTTAACTTTAAGTAACAAAAAGTCGTATACACAACACTAGAGTCGAATGCTTTTTACCACTTTACAGCGGCAGCTACTCACTGTCCAAATATTTAAAGGAATTAAGAATCGATTCTTAAGTTTTGGAATCGACTCTAGCTTTTGAATCGTCTGAAATAGATACAATACTATCACATTAAAGATCACATAAAATTTTGTTTGTATATTAAGCTAGTTATTTTCATAACAGATTTTTTTTTTTTTTGCTTCACACTGTGTAAAGTATATAGTCTGTGTGTTGAATTTCCTGACCTATGTTTTATGCAATTGTGATGTTGACACGTAACACAATAGATTAGATAATTGCATATATATAGTGATAGTTATTTGTAGTAAAGAAAATGAAAAGAGCGCTTTTTCTGTGTAAATAAGAACACAAAGTCCAATTCGAGAAAGTGCGGCAACTGGTCTTGTCAGACTTTACAAAAATCTCCACCGGTTTAAAAACACGACAGGAAAAGTGCCGTTTACGGGTGAAATGTCACATTTGCAGCAATTCAGTGTATAAATTATTCTTAAAGAAATAAAAAATATCCAACGCGCCGGTTTATTATTATTAAGAGTCAAAATTTTATCTTGATATATTTTATTGTGTGATTTCCAAAAAACGGCACTGTTTAAAACTAAAGGCAAAACTAATTAGTTAAACAAGTAACTGAAACAGCAATGGTGACTGAAATAATCTTTAACCTGCAAACTTTTACAAATTGCCACGACTCCATTCGGAGACCAGAATCCTCCAACCTACTGGGGGAAGGAATTCACCTTGAGTCTGGCGCCTTAGACCGCTCGGCCATCCTGACACAAATGAGACTGCTGAAAAGGCCAACTTGACCTGACAGTACGTCTAACAACTTTGTAAAATTATTCTTTAGAACAGCGTTAAAGAGAAAATTAAATTGTACAACACAAGGCATTAAATTTTGATGTGCATACACTGCAGAAAGTACAACAGCAGAACACTGCATCCAGCAAGTAAAGGGTTTGCTGGCTAAACACACCCTGTAAAAGTGATCAAATAATAATATTTAAGCAAAAACTATTCTTGTCAGAAGTGGGATTTGAACCCACGCCTCCATTCGGAGACCAGAATCCTCCAGCGGGAAGGTTTTCACCTTGAGTCTGGCGCCTTAGACCGCTCGGCCATCCTGACACAAAGGTGACTGCTGTATAGGCCAGCTTGACCTGATAGTAGGTCCAACAATTTTTTAAAATCATTCTTTAGTACAGCGGTAAAGAGAAAATTAAATTGTACAACACAAGGCATTAAATTTTGATGTGCATACATTGCAGAAAGTACAACAGCAGAACACTGCACCCAGCAAGTAAAGGGTTTGCAGGCTAAACACCTTGTAAAAGTGATCAAATAATAATATTTAAGCAATTATTCTTGTCAGAAGTGGGATTTGAACCCACGCCTCCATTCGGAGACCAGAATCCTCCAACCTACTGGGGGAAGGAATTCACCTTGAGTCTGGCGCCTTAGACCGCTCGGCCATCCTGACACAAAGGAGACTACTGAAAAGGCCAGCTTGACCTGACAGGAAGTCTACAACTAAAAATTTCTTTTTTTAAAATCAAATCTTTAGAAGAGTAGTAAAGAGAAAATCAAAGTTGTCCAAGCAAGGCCTTAAACCGCAACAACCATCCCGAACAAAGGGTGACTGCCTGAAAAGGCAAACTCGACCTGACAGTAGGTCTAAGCATAAGAAAACATTCTTGTCAGAAGTGGGATTTGAACCCACGCCTCCATTCGGAGACCAGAATCCTCCAGCGGGAAGGTTTTCACCTTGAGTCTGGCGCCTTAGACCGCTCGGCCATCCTGACACAAAGGTGACTGCTGTATAGGCCAGCTTGACCCTGACAGTACGTCTAAACAACTGTTTTTTAAAATCATTCTTTAGTACAGCGGTAAAGAGAAAATTAAAATGTTGTACAACACAAGGCATTAAATTTTGATGTGCATACATTTGCAGAAAGTACAACAGCAGAACCACTGCATCCAGCAAGTAAAGGGTTTGCAAGCTAAACACCCTGATAAAAGTGATCATATAATATTTAAGCAATATAAGAAAACATTCTTGTCAGAAGTGGGATTTGAACCCACGCCTCCATTCGGAGACCAGAATCCTCCAGCCTACTGGGGGAAGGTATTCACCTTGAGTCTGGCGCCTTAGACCGCTCGGCCATCCTGACACAAACGGTGACTGCTGAAAAAGGCCAACCTGACCTGACAGTATGTCTAACAAACTTTTGTAAAATTATTCTTTAGAACAGCGGCGGTAAAGAGAAAATTAAATTGTACAACACAAGGCATTAAATTTTGATGTGCATACATTGCAGAAAGTACAACAGCAGAACACTGCATCCAGCAAGTAAAGGGTTTGCAGGCTCTAAACACCTTGTAAAAGTGATCAAATAATAATATTTAAGCAATTGTAAGAAAAATATTCTTGTCAGAAGTGGGATTTCGAACCCACGATTCCATTCGGAGACCAGAATCCTCCAGCCTACTGGGGGAAGGTATTCACCTTGAGTCTGGCGCCTTAGACCGCTCGGGCCATCCTGACACAAAGGTGACTGCTGACAAGGCCAGCTTGACCTGACAGGAAGTCTAACAAATTTCTGTTTTTTTTAAAATCAATCTTTAGAAGAGTAGTAAAGAGAAAATCAAGTTGTCCAAGCGCCTTAAACCGCTCAACCATCCCGACAAGTACAAAGGTGACTGCTGAAAAGGCAAACTCGACCTGACAGTAGGTCTACATTAGAAAACATTCTTGTCAGAAGTGGGATTTGAACCCACGCCTCCATTCGGAGACCAGAATCCTCCAGCGGGAAGGTTTTCACCTTGAGTCTGGCGCCTTAGACCGCTCGGCCATCCTGACACAAAGGAGACTACTGAAAAGGCCAACTTGACCTGACAGTACGTCTAACAACTTTGTAAAATTATTCTTTAGAACAGCGTTAAAGAGAAAATTAACTTGTACAACACAAGGCATTAAATTTTGATGTGCATACATTGCAGAAAGTACAACAGCAGAACACTGCACCCAGCAAGTAAAGGGTTTGCAGGCTAAACACCCTGTAAAAAGTGATCAAATAATAATATTTAAGCAATATGAGAAAACATTCTTGTCAGAAGTGGGATTTGAACCCACGACTCCATTCGGAGACCAGAATCCTCCAGCCTACTGGGGGAAAGTATTCACCTTGAGTCTGGCGCCTTAGACCGCTCAGTTATCCTGACACAAAGATGACTGCTGATAAGGCCAGTTTGACCTGACAGTAAGTCTAACAATTTTTTTTATTATTCTTTAGAATAGTAGTAAAGAGAAAATCATGTTGTACAAAACAAGCATTGACATGGATACACTGCAGAATGTACAACAGCAGAACATTGCATCCAGCAAGTAAAGGGTTTGCAAGCTAAAACACTGATGAAAGCGATCAAATAATAATATTCAACCAATATAATAAAACATTCTTGTCAGAAGTGTGATTTGAACCCACGACTCCATGCGGAGACTGGAATCCTCTAGCGGAACGGTATTCACCTTGAGTCTGGCGCCCTAGACTGCTCGGCCATCCTGACGAAAAGGCAATTGCTGAATAGGCCAGCTTAACCTGATAGGAGGTCTAACAATTTATTTTTTAATTATTCTTTAGAACAGCAGTAAAGAGAAAATAATGTTGCCCAAAATAAGGCATTAAACTTTCATGTGCATACACTGCAGAAAGTACAACAGCAAGTAAAGGGTTTGCAGGCTAAAACACCTTGATGAAAGTGATCAAATGATAAAATTCAACCAATGTAAGAAAATATTCTTGTCAACAGGGGGATTTCAACCCACAATTCCGTTTGGAGACCAGAATCCTCCAGCCTTCTGGGGAAGAGGTTTGCACCTTAAGTCTGGCGCCTTAGACCACTCGGCCATCTTAACATGCCAAAGGTTGCTGAATAGGCCAGCTTGACCTGACAGTAGGTCTAACAATTTTTTTTTAATTATTCTCAGAACAGCAGTTAAGAGAAAATAATGTTGCAGAAAATAAGGCATTAAACTTTGATGTGCATACGTGTGCATACATTCTTGTCAGAAAGTAAAAGTTTTACAGGCTAAAACACCCTGTAAAAGCGATCAAATAATAATATTTAAGCAATCTAATTAAACATTCTTTTCAGAAAGTGGGATTTGAACCCACGCCTCCATTCAGAGACCAGAATCCTCCAGCCTTCTGGGGAAGGGGTTTGCAACTTGCATCTGGCGCCTTAGACCACTCGGCCATCCTGACGAAAAGGTGACAGCTGACACGGCCAGCTTAACCTGACAGGAGGTCTAACAAATTTCTTTTTTTTTAAATCATTCTTTAGAATAGTAGTAAAGAGAAAATCATGTTGTACAAAATAAGCGTTGACATGGATACACTGCAGAATGTACAACAGCAGAACATTGCAACCAGCAAGTAAAGGGTTTGCAGGCTAAAACACCTTGATGAAAGTGATCAAATAATAATATTTAACAAATGTAGGAAAACATTCTTGTGAGAAGTGTGATTTGAACCCACGCCTCCTTTTGGAGACCAGAATCACCCAGCCTTCTGAGGGAGGGTTTGCACCTTGAGGCTGGTGCCTTAGACCACCTGACCATCTTGCCATCACTAAGAGTGCTGAATAGACATCCCATGTCTTACCTCATTTTATAATCTGGTTGGCGCTATTGAATGTTCTGCCCAGGTTTATGTTACGTTCTGTTCTCTACTGACTAATTTGCACGGTCTTTGTAATGTTTTGTATTGTTTATTGCACTGTCTGTTCTGCACTGTCTGCACTAGGTTGCACACATGCATTTTATGTCTATACTGTTTAATGGCTCTTTGTTGTTTTGTACATTCTATGGTTTTGTGTAGCACCAGGGAGTCCTGGAGAAACCATAATCTCATGGCTGAAATGACAATAAAGCTCCTTGAACCTTGAATAGGCCAGGTTGACCTGACAGGAGGTCTAACAAAAAAATAATTTTTTAAATCACTCTTTAGAACAGTAGTAAAGAGAAAATCACCATGTACAAAAAAGGCAGTAAACTTGGTAACAAGTAAAGAGTTTGCAGGCTAAAACACCTGGATAAAAGTGATCATCTCAACAGTAGGTGTAAAGTGGCCCAGCGAAGCCAGAAGTGGAGCTGACCTCAATGTACCCTACACAAGAACCACTGGTTCCAGTGACAAAGGGAATACATACTACTAAAGCTGTTTCTGATTGACACGGCGGCTACTTACACCAGCATAAGGAAAGAAGGCTTAATGCTCCTCCTCTACTATAAAGCAATAAAAACAGTGGGCTACTCGCTAAAAACAATTATTATTATTTTATTTTTATTATGATATACAGTGCCTCGAGATATAACAGTTGAAGGACTTACAGTAAAAGTGCGCTTTTCCTACTCACCTGACAACCCAGCAAATTTATTAGAAAAAGAGCTGTACTCTGCAAACTAGTAGCAAAAATACACTGTGGACTTACAGGAGTATGGGTTACATCTACAGAACTCCTAACTCAACAGTGTGTGGTGATGAAACAAAAAAATGAGCACCGTACATTAAACAAAGTATATTTGCTAGAGCTAGAGGGAAAAAAAAAATCAGACCTATAGAAAACTTACAAGGAATTAAAGTCATGACTATCACACATGTGACCACACCGGAGAGAAAAAAAAAAAAAAGACTATTGGCACTGCACACAAAATTATGACAAAGGAAACAAGATTAAGAATCTAAAAGACTGTGGACAAAACAGATATAAAGATACAAAGATGAAATCAAAGTGACTGACATAATATTGGGACAACAAGGGAAAAAAACAAATCAAGGATTGGTTTCCTGTACATGAAGCTGCTCCACAGATTTTGAATGAAAAGATTTAGAGCAATTATGAGAGATTTAGGACAGGCGAGGAAGTGGAAATCAACTAATAATACATGTATCACAAAGAAAGAAATATCTTAGGATAGCCCAAGCACAACTAAAAGTAAGATGCCATCTCAGGTAGTGATTACTTGACAAATTAAAGGCAGGTGAGGATAGAAATACAGCTACAAATGCCACAAATGACAGAAAATGAAAACAGAAAAACAGGTAGAAGAGAAAATCCAGAAAACCTGTGGACAAAACATACAACCAATGTAGGGGTAGGTTTTTTTCCGGTAAGAAAAACTAATTCATATAAATGGTGGTTAGTACACGTTCTGAGACCAGTAAATCAAGAGGCGTTATCTTAGACCCCAGTTGTGCCAGATCCAGCATTTCCGCCAGTACAGTCAGAATCACAGACACTTTTTGCAGACAACCGATTACCATAGGGATATTGTGAGTCTATCAATTTATAATCAGGTGTTAGCTTGAGACTTGCAAATACAGTGTAGGTTATTACAATATGTAGACAAACAAAAGACCATGTTCAGCACAAATGGCATAAGCAAATGCCCTTGTGGCAGCATAAAAATTAGGGAAGGAAACATCTTAGAAACTCTACACAGACTTTAACTACAAGTTATAGAACTAATACAGGCAGAAGAAGACAGGGCAAAGGTCATGGAATCGAGAACGAGGATGAAGATTAAATTGACTTACAGATATATATAAAAAAAATTGTCTATGATGACACACAAATGTAAACATACATGTGCATATACCAGGAAAGAAATCAAAATCTAATTCGAACAAAAACCCAACTGAGTTGTGAATAAATAAGGGGGAAATTTTTCGGGGAAATGTTTTCTAAATTGGTGTGTAAGGGTTTTTGGGGGTTTTTTTGCCAATTTTCATTGTAGTCATTTACTGTTTTGTGTTGTGGGGAAATTATGTTGATTTTTGATTTATTTTTTTATGTTGATTTTTGATTCATGAAACCTTAAGCTTTCCAAAGTTTTAAATAGATTTTTAAACAATGAATTATATCACACAACACAATTAATTCAGTTATAATTTAATATTGACATCTAAAATTAAGCAAAAAAAAATGTTTTAGCCCTTTAAATCGACAAAAACTTCTTTTGGAATGAACATTGTAATAGCATTAATAAAACGCAAAAACATTTAGTGGGTCTAAGGGCTGAGACACTTTCTGTTTAAAGGAAAATTATTACAGTAAAATTACTTTTTACTGGCATACGTAAGACTCCAGGATTCCGGTCCTAACACTTAACCCATATCATCACAGACACAATGCAAGAGTGATTAGATTTGGAATTTAAATACCATTTCTGACATTAAAGGTTTAAATGATTCTCATAAAAACTTTTAAGACACGCAAAACTGAAACAAGGACTTTAGTGTCTATTTTTACTAAAAGTGGTAATTTTGCATGTAAGTGCGGCGAAAACTTCAGTATTTTAGAATAGAAATTCTACGTATAATAAACCAAACAGATTTTTGTGACTAAACATCGAATATAGACTGTGATGTATATTACCTGGTATATTCCTGTAGACCTTTCACGAACCAAACTGCGTTTCTGTAAAAAGACATTTTAGCGCTTTTTGACTGGTAACACAATAACTGATATAACACGCTTTATACTGTTTCATAAGCACGAGTGATACACAACACAATATTGCGCAATGCCCGGGTGTAGATCTGCAACTACAGAACAACACCGCCGTTTATACAACACATGACTTGAACATTTACTCACAAAAATTCGTGTTGGATAACTTCCGGAAATGACGCTTTTATGACTGTTCGAACTCAAGTGTCGACTCCCGTTTGATTCCTGGGAAAAGGCGTTGGATCTTAAAAACCTTTATATGTTTTTAACTTTAAGTAACAAAAAGTCGTATACACAACACTAGAGTCGAATGCTTTTTACCACTTTACAGCGGCAGCTACTCACTGTCCAAATATTTAAAGGAATTAAGAATCGATTCTTAAGTTTTGGAATCGACTCTAGCTTTTGAATCGTCTGAAATAGATACAATACTATCACATTAAAGATCACATAAAATTTTGTTTGTATATTAAGCTAGTTATTTTCATAACAGATTTTTTTTTTTTGCTTCACACTGTGTAAAGTATATAGTCTGTTTGTGTGTTGAATTTCCTGACCTATGTTTTATGCAATTGTGATGTTGACACGTAACACAATAGATTAGATAATTGCATATATATAGTGATAGTTATTTGTTACGCTTGAATGAAAGTTATTTATTAGCGCTTTTTCTGTGTAAATAAGAACACAAAGTCCAATTCGAGAAAGTGCGGCAACTGGTCTTGTCAGACTTTACAAAAATCTCCACCGGTTTAAAAACACGACAGGAAAAGTGCCGTTTACGGGTGAAATGTCACATTTGCAGCAATTCAGTGTAGAAATTATTCTTAAAGAAATAAACATATCCAACGCGCCGGTTTATTATTATTAAGAGTCAAAATTTTATCTTGATATATTTTATTGTGTGATTTCCAAAAAACGGCACTGTTTAAAACTAAAGGCAAAACTAATTAGTTAAACAAGTAACTGAAACAGCAATGGTGACTGAAATAATCTTTAACCTGCAAACTTTTACAAATTGCTACAAAGAAGCTTTTAATGTTAAATACAGAATTGTGGCGAGTGTCGTCAATGTCAGGATGGCCGAGCGGTCTAAGGCGCCAGACTCAAGGTTTAAACCTTCCCCTGAAACATGGAGGATTCTGGTCTCCGACTGGAGGCGTGGGTTCGAATCCCACTTCTGACATGATTTTTTTTTTATTCAAATTTACAAATGCTTTAAAACCTACTAAAACCTAAATAGTACACTAGTAAAATTTATAAATGTATAAATTTTTGTAAATGTTGTATTTTAAACTCTGTATTTAATTACCTTAATCTAAATTGACCTAAAATACACTGTGTGCTGTGTAAAATGAAATAAATATATTAAATACCTTTTATAATATATATTTATTATAAAAGGTATGATTATAACACTATAATTTCTTGTACACTGACCTCTTTTCTTAGATGAAAAGGTCAGCACTGAGCCTCGATAGCCAAACAAGCCTAATTTCAGGTCAATGGAGAATTCTGATCTTTGACCAGGAAATAATTTTTTTTTAATGAAATAACTTGGGCCTGACTACATTTGAAACAGTCAAACCTCGAAAATGTGATTTCTATCCAAGGTCTTATTTTGTGCCAAATGCAAATGGCTTTAAATAGTTTTATAGAAATTTTTAGTAATTTCTTTTAGTATGCTAGATGCTTTAGCACATTATGACATAAATAATTCTTGTGTTTTCCTGCCAAGTGGACACTCTAAGACATACCCAAGATGTTATAAATTACAAAATAAATAGCTATGACTTACAGAAGTAATTAGATCCAAGTTTTAAGTAAATAAAACCAATGTAAAGACCACCATTAAATGTCATATTTTAATGTATGAATTTTTGTCTATGAATACACAGTATTCAGTCATATGTAGATAGAAAAAGACAATTATTTAAGACTTCACTAAGTTATTTAAAAAATAAACTAAATACATTAATTATTTGTTAAAAAAACACTAGTTGCTGTACATTTGCAAGCAGGTACAAGTACATAGACAACATTTTATACATTTCGAAAATCATTTTTTATTTTCATGTCCTGGCAGCTCTTCGCATTTGGAGTCGGATGCACTTAGGACAAGCTTCGTCTCGGAAACAGGACGTGTGGAAGCAAGCTCGACACTCTAGAAAATGAAAGTGAGAAAGTCTTGAATTTCTAAAAATGTACATTAGTAGTTTGTAAAAAAGTAAAAAACTGATTTAAGCTGTTGGTAGGGGCCTGATAAAAGCTAAAACTAAAACTAAAGCTAAAACTTCCTATTACTCCTTTGGTAAATGATTTTTATTAAGTCAGAGTGGTAAAGAAACATTCCTTGTACTGTATATGGCAATCATATATGTACACCGTTCAGTAAGAGTTACTAGCTCACCGGCTGAACAAAGTGACTGTTCAGGTTTTCTTGAACACATGCCATGATATGGCTCTTTTAATTAAACACTACGTAAAGAACATAAGGATGTAGAATAGTATTTCTATTACTAACTGCAGGACATCTCATTCAATCGGCTTGTCAAGAGCTATCAAAAGACAAGCAAAATATGGATTTTTTTTTTTTAGAGCCAACACATTATGTCACAGTCACA
This sequence comes from Bagarius yarrelli, assembly GCA_005784505.1. Lineage (NCBI taxonomy): Eukaryota > Metazoa > Chordata > Actinopteri > Siluriformes > Sisoridae > Bagarius > Bagarius yarrelli. The sequence continues at coordinate 1,273,498 of VCAZ01000081.1, forward strand.
GGTTTGGGTTTCAGTATTTGACAGGAAAATAAGTGCAAGGGAAACTCCAACTAGTAAACCAATTATGTTTTTATGATGCGACTTCATTAGTCAGAGAATAAAAGTTTTTATTATTTTTTTATAACATTTTTACCATGGCAGCGTGTGCAGATGTCTGTTTGGAAGGGAAAGAGCACATCCTTCGCATGGCAGAACTCACAGATAAAACCTTTAGCCTGGCACAACTAGACAGAAAGTGAGAGAGAAACAGACAGAATAGCATAATGACCTTTGATCTTTGGTTTCCCATGTTAAGCCTGCTATTTGTTTAACACTTAGGTTAAGTGGCTGGTTTTTGTCTTAGTCTTCATTGATTTTTTTTTACTTGTTAATTAGACAATCATGTGCAAACTGTATGTAAATAGGTATGTCTAAGCCATGCGTTCCCCAGATTTGTTTGTTCCTCATTTTCTATGACTATGTTCCTAATTATACTTCCTAGTTTAGGTCGACCATATCTGTTTTCATGGTTATTAGTGGGCAACGGTGGCAAGACAAAAAACGCCCTGGTACAGAATAAGAAGAAAAATATAAATATAAGGTGATTGCAGCCAATCACCTTCTTAGCAAAGCAAATGCCCCTCTGCAGTCTTCTTTTAACAATGGCAGCAGTGCACATTTACATTTCTGGCATTTGAGCAATTGGGGATTAAGGGTCTGGCTCAGGGGCCCAGCAGTGGTAACTTGGTAATGCTGAAAATTAAATCCACAATCTTCTGGTTAGCAGTCCAACACCTTAACCACTGCACTACCATTTAACCAAATCCAAACAGTGATGGGGAAGTTGAGTGTGGACTCAATAATGAAGGTGTAGAGGAACATTATAATTGTCCTATGAATAAGGATTGTTTGCACTTTTTGTCTGTGAAGTGAATATGCATAAAATGACCACAAACATTTCTGCAATTATCCGACCAAATGCCATACTAAGTATAAAGCTGCAATGTGTCCTAACTCACTGCAGGTACCTACTTACATACTTATGTCTGGAACATACCTCACAAGCCTGTACGTGGTTTATCGAAGATAGCATCACCGTCTTTGCTGTGATAAGATACTGACCCCTTTTAATTTTAATCAGGTCATCCATAGAGAAAACATGGAGCTCTTCGGTTAGGTGAGACGGAAGAAGCTGAAACTTGGTAAGGACCCTGCGCAGATAAAAAAAGGTGCAGCACATGAGTCAGGTACATGTCATTTTAATTAAGATTGCTTTTTTATGTAACACTTCAGAAATCACAGTCTGTAGCAAGACTCTGATTACAGGTAGTCATTATAGCCAAAAAGAGAAAAAAGGGAAAAAAAACTTTTTAACCATGTAGGCAACTATACCCTTCAGATTGTCTGCATACTCGTAGCAACTTTTTAATAGAGATCAACTGCTCCCGGATCTCCTGGAGAAAAGGAATGTGAAACATGAGCTGATGAAAAAAGCTTTATTTGTAATATACTTAAAAGTCACTCTAAATGGAAATTCTGTCTGCATAAACCTGACCTTGACCAAAATGAACTGTCAAACTATAGGCCGATATCTAACCTTCCGTTTGTCTCTAAAATTCTAGAGAAGGTAGTTGCGCAACAACTGTGCTCATACTTACAAAGAAACACACCACAGCACAGAGACGGCACTGGTCAAAGTAGCTAATGACCTCTTACTGGCATCCGACCAAGGTTGTGTCTCATTGCTTATATTACTTGACCTTAGTGCGGCCTTCGACACTATAGATCACGATATTCTTCTCCGCAGATTAGAAAAATTAGTAGGAATTAAAGGAACAGCTCTTGCGTGGCTCAGGTCCTATTTAACCGATCGTTACCAGTTTGTAGATTTAAATGGTGATTATTCTGCGTGCTCCCTTGTAAAGTATGGTGTTCCACAGGGCTCGGTTTTAGGCCCACTTCTTTTCTCTCTTTACACGCTGCCTCTGGGAAACATAATCCGTAAGCATGATATTAGTTTCCACTGTTACGCTGATGACACACATTTATACGTCTCATCAAGGCCTGATGCGAAAGGCCAGTTTAGTAAAATTGAGCAATGTGTGAAGGAAGTAAGAGATTGGATGCTTTGCAATTTCCTCTTGCTTAACGCTGACAAGACGGAGGTTCTGGTTCTAGGACCACAGGTAGCTAAAAGTAAGCTTCCTGATCACACCTTAACCCTAGACAGTCTTTCTGTTTCACCAAGTGCAACAGTAAAAGATCTGGGTGTGATTTTAGACTCCAATCTCTCATTTGAAGCCCATGTCGACAATATTAGCAGGATAGCGTTTTATCATCTCAGAAATATCGCTAAAATAAGAAATATCTTGTCGCTTACTGATGCTGAAAAATTAGTTCATGCATGCGTTTATCACACATCCAGGCTGGATTACTGTAACGCTTTTACTGTCTGGATGTTCAACTAGGTGCATTAATAAACTTCAGCTAGTCCAGAACGCAGCAGCGAGAGTCCTCACTAAAACTAAAAGATACGAGCACATCACGCCGGTCCTATCCGCACTGCATTGGCTCCCAGTGAGACACCGCATCGATTTTAAAATACTACTTTTAACCTAATTTATAAAGCTCTAAATGGTCTCGCGCCGCAGTACTTAAGCGAACTTCTAGTGTCTTACGTTCCGCCACGCCTACTTCGATCAAAGGATGCAGGCTGCCTGTCAGTACCGCATATTATAAAAAACTACAGCAGGGGGCAGAGCCTTTTCCTACAGGGCCCCTATGCTATGGAATAACCTCCCTATGTATGTTCGGGAATCAGACACAGTCTCAGTGTTTAAGTCCAGGTTAAAAACATACTTATTTAATCAAGCTGTATTTGTATTTGATTCCCCTTAGATAAAGGAGCAGATCCGGGGGACTCATGGGTGTTGAGTATTAACGTGATCTGGTATGTTTAGATGCTGTCTTCCCCTCTCTTATTGATCACGGTGTTGATGATGAGAGCGGCTGGTTGCTTAACATATCAGGGAGCCCTCATGTCTGTTTTCCCTCTGGTTCTCCTTTTAGTTAGTTTTTGCTGACCTAGTTAGTCTTGCCGGGAGTCCATCCTTGCACTCTACATTTTTCACTTTAATCAATCCAAACCGTGTGATTACATTGTCACTTAACTGTTTTCCTTCTTTTGACTTCCTTTCACTCTCTCTCTCTCTCTCTTCTCTCTCTCTCTCTCTCTCTCTCTCTCTCTCTCTGTTGAGCTACATACGCCACAACGGAGCTGCCGGTGATCCAGTCCCCACCACCGGCCCGTCCTGTGGGTCCCTTCCCTGTGACCTGCCCAGCGGATGATGCATCACCGGGCGATCTAGGACGACCCACTTCGCCATAAAGACGTTTCGGCTGCTCTAAGGACTAATGATTATAGTTGTTTACACACACACGATGTAACCTCATGATCCCTGCTACCTGTTTTCACCCAAATGAGGATGGGTTCCCTGCTGAGTCTGGTTCCTCTCAAGGTTTCTTCCTATCTCATCTTAGGGAGTTTTTCCTTGCCACCGTCGCCCCGGCTTGCTCATCAGGGACAAACTGATTTGTTTAATTCTGTTTTATAATTTCTTCAATTGTAAAGCTGCTTTGTGACAATCACCATTGTGAAAAGCGCTATACAAATATAACTGAATTGAATTGAATTGAATAAAGCTAAAAATGAGAAAATAAACAATATTGAAAAAATATTGAAAATGACCAGAAAGGAAGAATCAGTCTTTACTCACTTTCCTTTTTCTTTTAATTATGCCTGCATTATAACCATAGTGCGCGTGTCTCATTTTTAATTAGTTAAGTTGCAATATGAAGGTAAAAAACTTACCCGGAACTTTTGCAGTTCCTTGGCCTGGGAATATAGATTTTTGGCTACATCTGTGATCTTGAACAGTGGCTTTTCCCAAATGAACTCCAATAGCTGCTTGGAAAAGTGGCACACTGAGTGAAGTCCAAAATCCCAGTGGCTCAAAACACGTGCTGGAATTATGGCTTCATCACCACCATGGCAGCCATCACAAAAATACTTGCCCAGGTAGTCACAGTATCGCAACCTCTTAATGTAACCTAGAGCACAAAAGTGTAAAAAATAATGGAAATGCTAGCTAATAATATTTGCCAGTCAGTTTGTTTTGGTTAAAATATGCTAAGAATGATTAGACTTAAGATTAAAGTGATAACCACATACAACTGGCTGAGCAGGGTGGTGCAGTGGGCATTGTGTTAAGGAAGCACCCAAGCAACTGATTTGTTTACCCTAAAAGTGCTAAACACGGAAACACTGCTGAGTCAACCCTGGAAATATGGCAAACATTAGTTTAGCTGATTAATTATCAATTTATCTTTTACTTGCTGTTTACTTACTAACATTTACTATAAAACCCGATTAAATAATTACATTCTAACACAAAACCAAAACCTTAAAATGTTTTTGTCTATAGGCAAGATGTTTGTAAAACCAGCAAAACGGACTCACGTGGTTCAATTTTAGTCCCACAGCCAGCACAAAGAAACTGCTGAGAGGCAATAACCTCGCTGCGTCTGTGCAAAATAAAAAAATGTAATAACATAAAATATTCAAACAAAAAGGTACTTCGAACCTAGCATAACACTAAATTCCAGAAACCCACTAAATTCCTTAAACATAACATTTGAAAATTTTGTAAATAAGCAGAATGTAGTAAGATTAAAGATATTTTCATTGAATATGTGTGATTAATGGCTAGTTTTAGTTATTTAATTTTAAATAAAAAAATTGAAATATATTATTATTATATATGTTATATTTTTAACGGCAGTGCTATTTATTTTAAATTACAAGTTGTGAAGGAGCAGACGTAGAGGATCGATTGTGCAAGTAATGATTTTATTGAATGCCATAAGGCAGTCAAAAACCAGAAAAACAGATAACCGCTTGGTATGTGTCTTAGCCAAACAATACTTTGCAATATGAAAGTCTTAGTGGTTAGCTTAAATAGCTAGTAGAACTGGAAGTGACACCGGACTAATAGTACTCTGGTGATGTCGACCTCTGATGGTGGAAGGGTGGAATCGTTACACAAGTAGACAAATTTTACTTAATCAATGCAGTATTAGACTTAAAGTGATATCAAAGAGATTTAGTTCAGGTAAAACTATTATTGGGTTAAAAACACTTTTATATGTAGAAACCTTTGACAAACCTCTGTGTCGGATTCACACTGGTTATTATCTGAAATTGCGGTGGAGTCCAAATCACTGTCCCTCTCATCCTGCTTTTCTGACGTATCTCATCACTCAAGCTGGCTCTGTCTCCAGATGTAATCAGTGGAAACTGCAAGCAAAATTTAGTCAGTACTTTAGACCCTTTTATTTCATTTCTTATAAAATGTAAAACAAGAAAGAGTATCACACAGCTTAACAATAGATTTGTTTCATTTTTATAATTTGTTTTTCATTTTAAATATTCACAATCTGCTATGGGAAATAACGTGCTATTGTTCAACGACATAAACGGGCTGTTAAATTGTATTGTATGTAAAACATAAATGACTGAATAGCTGCAAGAATTTATGGGAGCAGATTGCATGCATGTGTTCAAATTCTCACCTCTCCTAGCAGCTCATCTGAGGAAATCCACCATCTTTCAAGTTCCATAAGCAAGCTTTGCGCCAGAATTTCTGCGGAACATCTGAAGTATGAAAACGCGCCAAGTTAGCAACAAAACAAGCAAAAATATAATGTGATTTTTTTAAATCAGAAGATTGTGCTTACCTGCTGCTGACTGAAGTATGGGAAGTTCTTTTGAAAAAGTGTCTATGCTCACAGAGTTCTAATAAAAACAAAAACCACCATCTGTTTATGGTTAATGTTACCTATGTGTAATTGAGTTAGTAGAAATGTAATTTGAAAAGGTTGGTTAATAGAGTTTAAGTTTTTAGATTTGGGTTTGGATTTGAGTTTTATGAAATATATTTGGGTAAAAATAAAGCAGTTATGCCCACACTGATGTTGACTGTAACATTAGTAAAAATAAAAAATAAAAAAAAAAGATTGCATTTCTTTTACAGCAAAGTTTATATTAATAATACAATTCTTTAAAAAGTTCAGGACTTCACTGTAATGTTTAAGTTTATACAGTTTACAGTAAAATTTACATTAACTATTAATTAATTGAGGATTTTGTTTGCAGTTAATTTTGCAACAAGCAGCGCTGTAAGTGATCTGATTTGCTCTTCACCTTCGTAGCCACTGTCAGTTGAGGAAAAGGAGTCTGAATTTTTTTGGGAAATGTCCCACTTTGCTGCCTCTAGAACCTCCAGCACCATATCTACCACTACAAAGTGAGCATTCTCCTATTCAGACACACAGACACACACACTTAATTGTTAACAGAAAACTAAATAAACTAGAAACTGTTATCTTCACACGTATTACCTGGTCAAGGTCCACACTGTTTCTGTAGAAAGCTTCAGATATTTGCTCTTCATCCTCAGCACCTTTAACATTAAACCACACAGTGTGTATAAAATGTAGACTGGGTTTATATACTTACTTGTTACTTACTTTTTCAATGTAATAAATGTTCGTTATTATATTACTACGGGGCCAGTTAGAATATTACAGAAACCTGTTTTGAAATAGTTTAATCCGTCAAATGACCTTAACATTTATGGTCCTCAATTGATATTAAATTGTGGATGAATTCATTCAACTTCTGATACTAATACTAATAACAAAGAAACACATTCTCTGATGCTCCCATCCAGTCCTATTGCTAACAGACAAACTTCTTCAACTTATGTTCTATATTTTATGTAATTTGTCGGATGCACCTATCTGAAAGAGTCTTAAAAATTGTGTAAATATCGTGAAATTGTCTCACCAGAAGTTTGACAATAGTTCAAGCGGGTTACAGTTCCTTTTTCCAGTGCTGAGACTTCAGTGTTTACAGAATATTGTTTCTCACACATAGAAGATAAGGAATCCAAAGATCCGCTTGACAGATTTCTTAGCTTGTCAAAACTTTTTTCACACTTGACAGCTGCTGGAGCACAGTGCGCATCTAAAACCTGAGATGCTGAAGAAGTAGGAATGGCTTGTTCTTCTGGAAAATTACTCTGAAGCATTTTCGAAACAGGGGAATGTCCAATCCAAAAAGGTACCTGCGTCTTTTGAAGGTTTTCTTCTGTGTGTTCATGGAAAACTTTATTATTTACAGCAATTAAAGGCATTTTCTTCACCTGATGGCAGGATATGACAGGACTGCTTCTAGGTAGGTAGAACAACCAATTATCTTCAGATCCTGTAAACATAATGCCTTGTCTATCCGGGGCATTTCCAAACAAAGGCTGGTGTGCGCTCTGCTTTCTCTGGTCACCTTCCACAACTTGATTTTCTACCAACATATTGTAAGTAGTTTAACCACAGCCAACATTAAGGTAAGATTCTGAAGAAAAGAAGGTAAAAAAGATAACACTGTAAGAAGTTTAGATATTCTGTCAGATATTATGT
>VCAZ01000081.1:1286012-1337639 GCA_005784505.1 Bagarius yarrelli
CCTGATCAAGGCTTATAACCCTCAACTGCTCAGTTGTATAAATAAGATGAATGTAAGTAGCTCTGGGTAAGAACGTCTGCCAAATGCCAGAAATGTAAATGTGATCGGAAGTTTGTGGGTTTGGTACCCACCAACCTTTCACTTGCACACGACCCTAACCCTCAACTGCTCAGATGTATATTTGTGTCTCATATTGTAATGGAGTCTTAATGTGATGAGTGGTGGGACATGGCTGCTGTGGCCAAATGTTTTAAATCAAACCTGCTTTCATGATATTTGGCTATTCTTATTTCTCTAAACGTAACTTTTCAAATCCTCCGACACATTTTTGCAAATGGCCACCTGAGGTGAGATCTTAACGTCTGGACTGATGTCCTAAATTTATGCGCCTGTATTCATAAACTTGTTAAAACATTTGGTTTTGTCAAATATTTTAAAAAGGAAAGCAACATGGCAGCTGGGGTAGCACGCTTAAACACACAGTTATGTGTGAAATGTTAGGCTGCAAAGTGTGATAGTCAAAAGTTTTCCTCCCTTTCCTTCCATCCCATCTCACTCTCCTCCACACACACACACACACACACACACAGGTGGCAGGCAGTCTGTGAAAACTGGGAATGCACCAGTACCATTTTTTGAAGACCAAGTACCGGTACCGATATTTTCCACCTGGTACTCTTTGATACTAATACCGACCCCTGTACTTCTTATAAATATGGGATTATTTGTATGGATCATAGATTTTTTGATTTTTTCCGCAGGGTCGGGTTGCCGAGTGCTAATGTTACTGCTAGTAGCAATTGCGTTACTATATTACTATATGCATGTGTTTTCATCATTTATGCGTTTCCACAACGCTGATCCTGACATTCTGTCGCTGCTGCCAGAGACTTTATCAATGAGGTCCAAAGAGGTATCCCTCATTGGTATCAGGTGGTTTTACTAGTACATGAGCGGAATGTCGAGCCCATCCCTAGTAAATCACACAGTCGAGATGTCGATAGTAAAAATGATTGAAAATAACAAGTTGTGTAAATCTTTCAGATGTCAGGTGTAGATATGTATGTTTAGTATGTCAGGTTTTGGGTGGTAATGAAGAAGCATGTGTGTGTTACAGTTATAGGAAATGGTCAAAGGAACACAATGAACATGGGAGGAGCTGACATCCTGCCTGTGTGTGTGCGTGTGTGTGTGTGTGTGTTGCTACTTGCAAACATGTGTTAAGGCATTGGTGTGCATGCAGTGGGTAGGTTTACACAGTAAACAGTAAACAACCCAATAATTAGTTATTAAATCTATTAGTTATATTTATGTGACCCGAAATAACAAAACTTTATCATATTTAGATTATAAATATCACTCAAGCATTTTGGTCATTTGTTTTACATACACAATATGCAACATATCGAAAAGGTGTTACTAGTTACTATAGACCAAGATGTTAAATATCACAGTAAACACTAAATGTAAATTGACATTAAACATCATACATACATATAACAGCTCTAATATGTAATATGAGGTCAAATGTAAGTAGTATATGTAGTAGGGCTGCACGATATCAGAGAAAAACTGACATTATGATATTTATTGTCCATTGGGTGTACACGCAAAATGTGCACTGTTAGCTTGAGCCATAGAAGCCGATGTGTCTACACGCACCGCCATCTTTAAATATAGACATATTGCTAAATGCTGCATCACAACTGAGCAGTAGTCGCTGTGAAAAGTGCACAGTCGTGTCCTAGGTTATAAAATGATTGGAAATGACAGGTTATCGGTAGTTATGTAGATTAGCATTGTCTGTGGCTGGTAGTAGCTGATTATGGTGGCTCAAATGGTTAAGGTGCCGAGTTGCTGATCTGAAGACCAGAAACACCAGGGTGCAAGCCAACCACTGTTGGGTCCTTGAGCAAGACCCTTAACCCTTCCTGCTCCAGGGGCACTGTATCATAGCTGACCCTGTGCTCTGACCCCCAACTTATTAAGTTGGGATATGTGAAAAACGCTGGATTTCATTGGCTCTGTACACGTACTTTGCACAATGACAATAAAGTTGAATATTTATTGTCAAAAAGAACACACTGAGTAAAACCAAGCCTTAACTGTCATAATAAAATGTATCATCTGTGTGCCTCTACTTGCTACTCTACTATAATGTTTAAGTCAATTTTATTATATTAATTCTTACTTTCCATAGTCTAGGCAATGTATTTTTCTTATGTTTATAACACATTTATTCTTGCTGATCTGAATTAAAACTGCACTAGAACAGCGCTACGTAAGCTAGCCATAAACCATGGGTTAAGATGTTGCTCTTCTTCCTCGCAGGTTTAAATCACCTAAAACAAGCGGTAATAAATAATGTTTTTTTACTTTGTCATGGACTGTATGTACTTTTGCGTTGAGTATGAATTGTTAAATTGCAATTGTAAATTAAGAACAAATAGAGGCTGTAGTACAAATGCGCTCTCTTTGAGCCTTTATAAATTAGACTTACTTACTCTACTCTACTCTACTCTTACTTACTTACTTAGCCAAATCTGTATATTACCTATATGTGTGTATAAAAATACCCAACTCAGATTTTGAAAGCATTAAATGTAAAATTAAACCTAAGCTTCTTTTTTGGATTTATGTTTGTACATTAAACTCTGGATGAGTCAATGCCTCACCAGCCACCAACAGACTATAGTAGAACATAGTATAGAATAGTAGTTTATAGTGTTGTAGAGTATATGTAATTTGGTATAGTATAGTATGGTATAGTAGATTATAATAGAGTATAGTATGTCCGATGATAGTATAGCAGAATATGGCAGATTGAAATGTAGTATAGTTCAGTAGATTAAAGTAGAGTATTTTAGAGTAGAGTAAATTATATATTAGTATAATATAGTAGATTTTAGAATCGTTGAGTATATTGTACTAGATTATAGTATAGTATATTAGACTGTAGTGTACTATAGTATAGTATAAAAGGGTACAGTATTGTTTAGCATATTATACCTGATCAAGGGTGTCAAACACAGTTTCTAGAGGGCCGAAGTGTTGCAGAGTTTAGTTTTTCAACTTTATTTAAAACTTAGCTGGATCAGTTGCAGTTAATTAAGGTTAAAGCTATACTCTGCAGGGCGGCGGCCCTTTTAGGAACCGAGTTCGACACCTGTGTACTAAATTATAGCGCACTACAGTACAGTAGACTAATGCATAGTAAAGTATAGTAGAGTAGAGATCAAACACCCAGACATACATCAATTGATTAACTGATTAAAACCACAGCGACTTTAACAGATAAACAAATTAGACAACAAATTAGACAATTTTGTGTATTTTTTTTCCCACTAATAAACATGTTTAGAGGTTGTCAGGTTTTGTACTATTCATGTTTATATCTTAGGATCACCAGACACACATGAATATGTGTTTCATGAGTGCTGTTTATGATGATGTCAACTTTTAAGATTGATGAAAATGTCAAACATTGAACTTAACATTAAAATTCTTTATTATAGGATTTTTAAGGTTTTTTTTGGGCAACTAATATAAAATACAGGCCTATTTTTATAAACACACAAATGTGTACAAAAATGGCAGAATGTGATTGCACCTGTAAAAAAAAGGGTGTTAAAAAGATTTAGAAAGCTTCCATGATTCATGGACCAATGTTTTATTTACAGTCCAGTTTACATTAGCTAACATGCTGTTTTCAGATTTAATGGCAAAAAAACCGCAAAAGCACATCTTCATGTGAATCATTACTTATTGCAGTCTTAAGCATGTGTGTATGTGTGTGTGTGAATACAACCAGCATCAGACCCTTAGGCACTGTAGAAAACTGGAACAGAGGGGCGTGTGTACATCCTCAAGGCACTCGAAGGTTAGAAAAGCCAAGGTGCACTTCCTGAGCTTTGTTTTCTGGTTAGGGAAACCGCGTTTGTGTTGATGCTGGAGTTATTGCACGGAGAAGACAGCAAAATGTCTCTATTTTTGTTTTATATTTGCTGGTAAAGCAAGTTAGTTCAGGAGATTATCATGCAATAACGCTGTCAGAGGATACATGCGGCGACGCCTTTATAAAGAGCTTCAGGGTTTTTGCTGATGTGGTACAAGGTGTTATTTTACATGTTTCTGATGCAGGTCACCTAACTGATCCCGGTGTAGCACACAAACGCACATTAAATGCAGAGTGCAGAATTCCAGTACGGAAGTAGGGAAGTGGTGGTTTAGTGGTTAAGGTGTTGGACTGTTACTATGAAAGACTAGGGTTCGATTCCCAGCACCAACAAGCTGCCCCTGAGCAAGGTCCTTAACCCCCAATTGCTCAGTTATATAAATGAGATGAATGTAAGGGCATCTACCAAATGTGGTGTTAATTTTCGTTAAAGTGTTTATATGCTTCTTTTATTCGTTTCTTAAAACATGTTAAAAGATTTTGTGTTAATGAATGTGAGAATGTGCCAGCATGTGTAACTGCATGTGTGCGTAAATATTCACCTCGTAGTGGAGTAAATGTACTGAAAATCTTAGGAATATCTGATTGTTTCGATGTAGTGTGGACTTTTCACTGGGCGCTGTCCTTTTCACGCATTATTAGCTTTTCTGGGGATCCCCTGGCCTTTCGATTGGAAACGTCTTGTTTTTATAGGTATAGATGTGTGATATATGTATATCATAAACAGACAAATGTACTACATCGCATGCTACAATACATGGAATCCATCTTCATTTAATCATTCTTTTTGTTTTGAACCTTAAAAAATTATACACAACGCCGCCAAATCAAAGACAGGCTAATTGGCACGGGACTGACATTATCACACAGCCTCTGCATTCAGCGAAATATGGTTAGTAATTTGTAGCTTTTACAGCCGATATTAGTATTAGAGAAATAGAGAAATATGTGCATTAGATATGAATTTATTCACAAATAGGAACTTTGCCAACTTTTTTTAAACCCTAGATTAAATCATGATGTTTTGTAATGAAAACAGAGAAGTCTCGTTATTAATTTCGACTAGCAGCCAAATAAACTCATGATTATGAGGCCTGTGTGTTTAAAACACACTTTTACGCAACAGTGCTACTATTAATGACTTTATCGCCGCTTCTTGTTTTTATTTGTCCAGCAGAACCCTTGTGGTGTTGCTGATCTTTAAAGCGAAAATGAAAATACATTCATATATACACACACACAACATACATACAGTCAAAGAAACACACGCACAAGAACACATACAGACAGATACATACACAAATTTACACTCGCATACACACTCTGTCATTATCTTTTCTTTTCTGGGTGGAGCTTCATCCTGTGGCTAAGGTTTATAGCAGCTCCAAAACAGGGATATGCTTATGTCTGGTGTGTGTGTGTGTGTGTGTGTTTGTGTGTGTGTGTGTGTGCTGACGCATTACATTCTTCAGCATGCCCACTCCAGCTGTGATGTTGGAGACTACGAATGAGTTGCTGAAATGTATTTGTGTAATTGCTTACTGTTTGTGCGTGTTTGTGAGCTATAAAAAACAGAGGACAAATCTTTGCTGTTACCTAATGACGGACGGATGTATTTCTTGGTGTTCGTGTGTGTGTGTGTGTGTGTGTGTGTGTGTGTGTGTGTGTGTGTGTGTGTGTGTGTGTTCGTGTGTGTGTGTGTGTGGGCGGTGGTGGGGGCGAATGAGCTGTTTCTTGTATTTTTGTTGATTTCTGTACTATGTTCTGTTAAAGTTTGAGTTTAGGAAGAGAACATAGTGAAAGAAACAGAGATTAAGAGAGCATGATAGGCCGACAGAAAAAAAGAAAGGATGAGAAAGACATAAGGAATACAAAAGAATGACAGAAGAATAAGAAAATAAATCAAGACACATATAACAGAGCTACAAGACTTTTAAAATGAGTAATTTGTAAAAACGTTATCTCTCTCTCTTTCTCTCTCTCTCTCTCTCTCTCTCTCTCTCTCTCTCTCTCTCTCTTTCTCTTGTTTTTTTTTTTCACACACACACTCACACTCCCTTACTTCCTTTTTCTTTTGTGAGCACGCTTGGGCCGGGGTTATAGGCAGAGTAAATGGTTAACTGAATTGCCTGAAGTGGGTCAATGTGTACTATGCCTGCTTTTTGTGAATGTATTCATTTGTTTAAAGTAGCTTTCATTGTCCTATGTATCCACTAGTATTTTGGATAACAATTGATATTAAATCAAGGCTTAGTGTAAAGCACTGTTGCTTCCCAGCAAGAAGGTCCCAGGTTTGTATCCTTAGTAGGGGTTTGCATGTTCTCCGCATGCTTGCGTTGGTTTCCTCCGGTTTCATTTACCTTTACGGCATTTGGCAGACATCCTTATCCAGATTGACTTATATTTATATCTTTTAAACAACTGAGCGATTTGGGGTTAATTGCCTTGCTCAGGGGTCCAACATAGGCAAACTGAAAATCTAACCCTGATCCTCTGATTAGCAGTCCAACATCCTAACCACAGCGCTACTTCCATCATTCCCTTCATCGGTCCAAAAACATGTTAGGTTGATCAGTGATTCTACATTGCTCATAGGAGTGAGTGTGTGTGTGTGTGTGTGTGTGTGTGTGTGTGGTTGTTTTTCCGTATGTGCATCTGTGATGGACTGGTGTCCTGTCCAGGGTGATTCCAGCAATTGATCAAACCAGGGATGAGCATTTGTTTAAATTTCTTTAATCAATACTAAAAATTATGGATTTATTGCTACTTTTAGCAATTATTTTCTGACAGCAGACAACTCACTTTTTTTTCACTATGAAATCCTGAAACTTAGGATTTTGTCTTTTTCTTTATCTTTTTTTTGATTGTTGACTTCATGACAACCACCCCAAAAAAGCAATGATATTTACTAATTTTTTTGGTGTTTTATTGCAATAAATTGATGTACTGGCCACATTTTGTGAAGGGCATTACAATGAATAATCACAACTAGAAAAAAAAGTCGCTGTGATTGGAAAACATTGTTGTAAAGAATTTAAAGTGATTGGTTAAATTTGCCTTAATATGTGTTGAAGGTCTCGGGACAGGAGAGGCTTCAGGCAAGCTTGTGAAACTCAGCTTTAGGCATCTGTGGAAAGATTGAAAGCAAATTTTATCCCAAAAAAAAAAAAAACAGCCTAAAAAATATATATTTTAAAGCATTTGGTGAATGAGTCAGCGTTCGTTAGCTGTTGTGAATAGTTTATTCTAATAAGGCACCTGTAATTACCCTGTGATAAAATATTTTTACCTTAAACTATTTTGCTAATCACTCTTTTTTTTTTTTTTTTAGCCGAGCTGTTTTGGATCTCTGTTCTTACTTGTTATCAGACCTCGATGAAATAAGAGCTTCTCACAAACATGAACAGACTTGTATACTTATTCCTATTCGAATAATTCTATGAAAAGGCCAACCACAAATGAAAAAGAACCGTCAGAACATGTCACATTGCAGCATGCAAAAATTCAGTAGCACGCTTTTACACAAAGTGATCCATCAAAATGTTTTCCAAATAAAATTAAAGACTGGACAGTTTTTTCCACAAACACAGAATTGTTTAAGCTTAGATTTATTTTTATTGTACACAGGAAAAAGGTATATTCCTAAAGACAGGTTAGTAATTTTCTTATGCAATGAAAAGTGTGAAGCCTCTACGGGATTGCAGGTTCGACGCTGAACTGTAAACGTCTGTAAATCTCTACGGGTATTTTAGCTGACATAATATTATGTTTATTATTATAGAATGATTAAAAAAAATGTCTCCACCAGTAAAAAATGATGGTGAATTTTATTAATATAAATAAAGCAGCCCAAATGTTATCAACAGCACAATGCATTTATTTCCTGTCTGTTTATTAAAAAAGCGCCAATTGAGTGAAAACCTTTCCAATCTGGCAACACTGGGCGGTAACCCACATAATCTGGCAACACTGAGAGGGAACTCACCCAATCTAGCAACACAGGGAGGGAACTCACTGAATCTGGCAACACATGGCAACACTGGGAGGAGAGAACCCGAACCCAATCTGGCAACACTGAGAGGGAACCCACCCAATCTAGCAACACTCAGTGAATCTGGCAACATTGGGAGAGAACCCACCCAATCTGGCAACACTGAGAGGGAACTCACCCAATCTAGCAACTCAGGGAGGGAACTCACTGAATCTGGCAACACTGGGCGGTAACCCACATAATCTGGCAACACTGAGAGGGAACTCACCCAATCTAGCAACACAGGGAGGGAACTCACTGAATCTGGCAACACTGGGAGAGAACCCACCCAATCTGGCAACACTGAGAGGGAACCCACCCAATCTAGCAACACAGGGAGGGAACTCAGTGAATCTGGCAACATTGGGAGAGAACCCACCCAATCTGGCAACACTGAGAGGGAACTCACCCAATCTAGCAACACAGGGAGGGAACTCACCCAATCTGGCAACACTGGGCGGTAACCCACATAATCTGGCAACACTGAGAGGGAACTCACCCAATCTAGCAACACAGGGAGGGAACTCAGTGAATCTGGCAACATTGGGAGAGAACCCACCCAATCTGGCAACACTGAGAGGGAACTCACCCAATCTGGCAACACAGGGAGGGAACCCACCCAATCTGGCAACAATGGGAGGGAACCCACCCAATCTAGCAACACTGAGAGGGGACTCACCCAATCTAGCAAACACAGGAAGGGAACTCACCCAATCTGGCAACATTGGGAGGGAACCCACCCATATGGCAACACTTGGAGGGAATCACCCAATCTGGCAACAATGGGAGGGAACCCACCCAATCTAGCAACACTGAGAGGGGACTCACCCAATCTGGCAACATTGGGAGGGAACCCACCCAATCTGGCAACACTGGCTGCAGTCACTTGCACTCGGAAATCATATAAAGCTTGGATAAATCAGACTGGTTGATTGATTTACCAGATTTACCATTGATTAATCATGTTTGATAAATACTGTACATCCCTACCAGAAAAGTAAAAGTATGTAAATGCTGCATGTAGTCATCTGTTGTAATTGGCTTTTTAAAATAATTTGATGTACATTTTCGAATAAAAGAAAAAGAATTTTACTTAAAAACAGTACCCTTATAGGAAACTACATTTAAATGCCGTCAGGGTTAAGCTGCAAAAAAATTGGCCCTGGCTTTTTGGTCCAGTCTGGACCACTACATACGATCACAAACATTACCCAGCTTTACACGCCCTTGCAGCATCTGTCTAAGGGGCCTGTTGCTTTTTCCCACACAATTTCTCTTTTTTTCTCTCAATCTCTTTTAGACTATTTTGATAGATACACACTGATGTTGAACGCTCACACAAAGACCAAAAGGAAAGTTGATTAAAGATGTAATTGGGTCATTACAATGCCAATCAGGAACAGAACCAATGGACTGCTGAGTAAAAGTCTTATGGGACGGCCAGTCTGGAAAAAAATCCTACACCTACCTTTTTTGACAAATACATTACACCGCCGCAAAGATCCCAGCGCCATTGTCTAATTAAGCAGAAAAAAGAATAGGCTGGTTTATGGATCGTATAGAACCAAAAAGTATGTTGGCCCAGTGGAAAAATTTCCTGTCTGCCAGATGACCAGTCTGCACCTGGTGTGTGTGTGTGTGTGTGTGTGTGTGTGTGTGAGTGTGTATAGGCCTGTCATGGTATCTCCTTGAATTCTTGTTCCACAAAAACGTTTACCACATTAGGACAAGGGTCACCAGGTAAGACTGTCACAATTATTGATCGCAATTAATTGACAATTATTTGTTGTATTCAACTACAATTATCGTTCACTTTTATTGGGGGCGCTATAGTTCCTGCGGCACCCGATTTTCAACCAGAGTATGTGAGCGAAGCGAGGAGTGCATTAGCATGAATTTGCCCAGAGTTTGTTGCAGGTTTCGTTAAAGTCGGACCGCTGTGGTTTTCTGTTGCTCCGAGCATGCTTCACTAACACTCCATCATAAGCTTAACTTATGTTAACGGCCTATAATGCATCTGTCCAGAATGCAAAAACATTTGGCTTTCTTAAATACTATTTATCTATAATAAAGTATATACAGTGGAGCAATAATAAGGCACAATTTTTTTCATGGAGCAAACATATAGTGAGGAGGAAGTAAAAAGAGAGCATGGAGTGAGGAATTGAAAATCCGGAGTGGAGCCATTACACATTACGGTGAAGTGCAAACGCATTATGCTAAGCAAATACATGTGTAAAGTTTAAATGTCACTGTTTTGCTGAGTTTTGCATCACTGAGCCGTATCAGCGCATTTATACAGCAAAGATGTTTACTAGGGTTTCTTTCTAATCTACCCAACCATTAGGGAAGAGGATCAGCCTTTTCTGGAAATTTACGTTTATAGCCTGTTCTTTTATGGTCCTAGTTTATTGAGATTGTTTTACTAATTAAAGAATTTTTAAATTACTGATCTAAGTGAAATACAGTAAGATGCAGTAATAATTATTTGTTATTTGTAAGATACACTAAGATACAGTAATGATTATTTGTGTAAAGTCGTAACTGGCACACTTTACAAAATGTGTATAGTGTGTTAATTGTATACTAATAACAATCAATTGTTAGCGCCCTAAAACAATCAATTCCTAAAGCCCCAAAACAGGGAATAAATGGTCATAATATTCATTTGACAATTAATCGCCACCCAATTATCATAATTGTGATAGTCTTATCACCAGGTGGTCTTTTATCGTGTCACATCTTACAGCACGTGTTCCTATTCAATAAGCAGAACAATAGATATATTTTAAAAGAACGCAAGGTGTAAACAATTTATCGTGGATACACCCACACTTAAGTAAGAGTGGGACCTTGTCGGAGTGTGGGAGAAGGAATGAGAAATAATTTTGTGTGTTCTGATAAAACTGCAGAAAATGTGGTCGAAAAAAAACCCCCAAAGTGGATCAAGAGCACACACAAACACACACACACACACACACACACACACACACACTCATTCACAAGCACAAAGACGCACTCATTATTTGTCATCATTGGAGTGACGTCAGCTTCAGGCATGTACAGTACCAGCTGTTCCTCTACATTTCCAATTATGGCTCTTAAACCATAGATGTGTGTGTGTGGTGTGTGTGTGTGGAGGGGGGCTTTCCTGTGCTTGCTAACACTGAAGTAAGGCAGACTTCCTTGTTGAATCTACTCAAAGTGAAAATCGCATCCAAGTCACAGTAATGTGTATCAGAACAATAGGCCAGCTTTTGAGAGAGAGAGAGAGAGAGAGAGAGAGAGAGAGAGAGAGCGAGAGAGAGCGAGAGAGAGCGAGAGAGAGAGAGATTAATATTCCACCGTTTATTTATTCTAAATCTATAATTATTCTTTACATCTAATTTTTAGCTTTACCATAACAGAAAAGGAAATTATCTTCAACATTTTTAATGTCATTATAACCCTAACCGTAAACCCTGGGGAGCGAAATTTTCAGATAGACTTTTCTTGGTCCTCACCAACATATTTGTACACGCACATGCAGAATTGCGCCTCCTTTTGGCACACAGTTGCACTACAAGGAAATGCATGATTAATTAAAAACTAAAACTAAACTTTTTTTTTAATAACTTACGAAGGAAGTTGTAGCTCAGTGGTTAAGGTTATAATCGGAAGGTTTGATTTCTAGAATTCGCAAGTGGGCTCCTGAGCACGGTCCTTAACCCTCAACTCTCAGATGGATAAAACTGTAAGTTGCTGTGGATAAAAGTGTCTGCCAAATGTTAGAAATGTAAATATAAATAAAATAATCTTTATAAAAATGTTAAGGCGT
The DNA here is from genome assembly GCA_005784505.1 of Bagarius yarrelli. Taxonomy (NCBI): domain Eukaryota; kingdom Metazoa; phylum Chordata; class Actinopteri; order Siluriformes; family Sisoridae; genus Bagarius; species Bagarius yarrelli. The sequence continues at coordinate 1,297,815 of VCAZ01000081.1, forward strand.
TATAGCATTTAGTAAATATTTTCATTCACTGATTAGGTAAACTTACACACAGTTTTTAAGGAACTCTGCAGGAAAGGTCTTACCAAACACCTTGGAAAACTAACCACAGATCTTCTGTGGATGTAACTTTTCTCAAATCCTTCCAGTTTTCGTGATTTTGTGAGTAAATTAGTTTTTTAAATGCCCTGCTTACATCATCTTTTAAAACTGACCCATATCCAATTTCGGCATTTACACAGCAAAACAACCCAAGGTAGATGTACTGACGGGAAAAGGAAGCAAAATGGCGCGATAATCAATAGATGCAATGGACGAAGACGGAATAAATATACAGTATTTTTCTTTCCATGTCGTATTTAAAGGTTGGCAAAACAATGCTGACTTTAGGTGGAGAAAAAAAAGAAGAGAACCTTTGTTTCAACATGGAAGAATGTAGCATTGATCGCGAATTTATAACTGCTCAAACTTATTTGACACTTATTTCCGTATTGCTCTTTAGCCTTTTGGCAAACAAGCCCCAGTTTCTGAGGGTTTTTTTGTATAGTTTAGCCTGATTTCCATGTCAGGGGTGTGGCTTTTTTGGACCCAATTCTTCTACGAAAACTACTTTTGACATGCTTCTTCAAAACAGCGCATCTTGAAACCCCATTCTGCTTTGAGCTATAAGAGAAAAAAAAATGTAAACGTGTGCATTTATTAAAGAGTTATTTAGCGATGCTGTGACACTAAGTGTTTTGTCATTACTATTTACATCAATAGTTGTTTTATATAATTACATCGCATTGGGGTGCAAAAGTGAAATACTATGATATGATAAATCTGAAACAATGGTTAAGTAGAAGCACTTAATATGATAAATATCACAGGAAGTTGTTTTTTTTAATGAAGGAATTATGTATTAATAATGATAATCTGTACTATTATGTTGAATGCGTTGTGACAGTTTCTAATAATCCACATATTAGTCAGCAGCCTAACTGTAGTCAAAACATTAAATGTTCTAGAGGTTGAGCTTTGGCTATATTTGTATTCTTTGTCTCTCTCACACTTCTCACATTTTCGCAGATCTCTCAAAGAATCGTTTGACGGAAATTCCTTCTGAGGTTGCGAGGTTTGTTTCTTTGGAAACGCTGAACCTTTATCACAACTGTATCAAAAGCATTCCTGACACCATCATCAGCCTGCAATCCCTCACATCTTTAAATATCAGGTACGCCTGCATACACAGGGGCGCACGCTCACACACACACACACAAAACACAACACACAAAATAAGAGGCTCATCACAAAACAAAGTTAACAATTTATAAATATCAGTGTGGACTGTTAAAGGTATGACATTGTTAATTCCTGGAAATGACTGTAAAAACCTCTGCATTATTTAAAAGATAACAGGATATTTAAAGACGACATTCTTCCTGATCTTCAGTCGAGCTCTGGGACACCATTTAAGAATCCTTGGTTTGAGACTGCTGCACTGTTTACCAGTTTAAGTTTAATTCCTCCGGCATCATTTGCACACTAATTATTTTATAACTGTGTGTATGAGAGTTTGACCCATTTTTCGTCGTTCTTTTGCGTCTTTTTGTCATCATGGACATCTTTCCGACCCTCCGGAAACACTTTATTTCCTTAAAGAATAATGACCGTTAGCTTTCACTGTTGCCAATATTTTTTATAAATTTGATGTATTATTTCTTTCACTACTTCGTTAAGACTGAGTTAACTGGTCTGCGACCCATGTGCGAATTGATCATCTTCCAGGTAGCAGTCCAACTTCTTAACCACTGCGCTACCACTTCCCCAACAACGATGTACACAATAGCCTGAATTAAGAAATGTTGAGACAAAGAGGTACTCCTAGAAATTTGATCTGGGGAAAAAATGTCTACAGTGAAATAAGAGGAAGTTAAAGTAAAAATATAGTTTTTGAATGTAAAATAAAGAGGCAGTTGTGTCCCAAAACCCGTTTTCAGTGTGGTAATTGTCGCATAAGAACTGTCCTTTAGAAACCAAAGTTTATATTGTATTAATATAGATGCATTTAAAGTCTATGTTAATTCTAGAAAGTGACAGATATTTGCACTAAAGTTGACACGTGTCACCTAATAGTGCAGTGCTGTTATGGCAGTTTTTGCACACAATTCCCCAAATTAAGAATGTAGATTTGATATTACAAAAATGATATTCGATAATAAAAAATTCCTAAATATTAAATAAATATATTAGTAAAATCAATTATCGTTTGAACTTTAGTCAGGTTCTATTAATATCCTTAAATATACTCTGATATCTGTCCTGCAGTGCATAAATATGTAAAGTGTTTCACAACTAATATAGCAAATAAAACAGGACTAGGCCTGGACACTGATGACAGCATTATTAAATATTATTAAATGGATTATTATTAAATGGATATAAAAAGCTATAAATAAGACTGTTTTTAAGTGGTTCTTCTTTTCATTTTGCTTTACATGTTCACCTTTGATTAGAGCCATGGACTCTAAACTGATATCTGAAAAGAAAAATCTATGATTTCTATGGTTCTGTCCTTTTATACATTATTAAAACATGTCTGTTCATTTTGTAAGCATCCTTTTTTTTTAATCTATACTCCAACTTTATACATCTAAATCAAAAAGTAAAAAAGCAGTAAAAAACTATTTTTGGTTATTATCTGACCTATTTTAGGCTTTTAAATGTTACTTGTAACACGTTTTTCTTATTGGTCCTGTAATGTTTAGTCGCAACCAGCTGTCAGTGTTGCCAGTGTGTGTGTGTGGTCTTCCACTGCGAGTCCTCAATGCCAGCAACAACAAACTCAACGCTTTGCCGGAAAGCATTGGCCAGCTTACCACCCTCATGGAACTTGTAAGTGTGTATATGTGTGTTTATTTTTCTTTTTATTCACTTTTTACAAAGCTCTACTTTAAAGTTCAGGTTATTGCCAGCAAAGTATTTAGCTTTTGAAATGTCTACCAGAAAAAACAAAACCAAAAAATTTGTTCCTATGATAGTTGCCAGTCATGACACTCAAAGACGCCTTTGCTTGCATTGTTTTCAGACATAAAACTGATAAACTGATTTAAAGTGGAAATATATTCAGAAGATTTAATTAATAATAAAACTGGGTATGAATTCTCTTTTTCCCTTTTCCGCATAATGAATATGTGGTATAACAATAGCTATATCAGTATCTGCTGTGTTCCAGTCTCAGTGTAACCCAGTGTTTTAAACAGAGTTACCTTCTTATCTGCACAATCAACTGATAACTGAAGATAACTGATAATTGGGTTAAATTTGTTTAGACACAACCAAATGTCATTACTGCCACCCAAGTTGAAATCCAAGTTGAGGTGTAAGCAAGCAGCACAATATTTCATAACTCAAAGCAATTTTGGAAGAGAATAGCAGGAAAGTTTGGAAAGTAAAAGTGTACCAAAGGCACTCCAGCAAATTTTAACAGAAATAACAGTGAAACTGTGAAATAGTAGTAAAACAATACAGCCTTCAGAAAGTCTAGTCACAAAGTCACAAAAGAGCTCAGATGAACATCAAAGGACCTCCATGCTTCACTTATGTCATAAAAGCTCAGTGTTCACAATTAAGGTCATTGATATGATATCCATAGAAAAGTTGCAAGTTAAAAACCATGAACTTCACAGTGTAAATGTTAGGGTCAAGTGTAGTAAGTCTAATACAGTGTATGTTTATGGCGTTTCGCAGATGCCTTTATCCAGAGCGACTTACATTTATCTCTTTTATACAACTGAGTAATTTGGGATTAAGGGCCATGCTCAGGGGTCCAACAGTGGCAACTTTGGTGATGCTGGAAATTAAACCCTGATCTTCCAGTTAGCAGCCCAACACCTTAACCACTGCGCTACCACTATGTTATTAAAGTCGAATTGCTAATGATGTACCATCAATTTAACATCACTGAAAGATCACAGCCTGTTATCAGCTGCTCCGAAGTACAAGAGCAAAACCATCTAAGCAGCTCCAAATTAGGAAAATAAAGTGTTTTAGAGTGGTCTTGAACTTAAACTGTAAGACTATGCTGGAAAGACCACTTTTGTCCCGAAACCCATGTTCAGTTTGTTAATTGTCTCATAGCAACTAGGTGGTACCATCGCTCAGTAGCCCAAGTCAATATTTTATCATTGTAGATGCATTTAAATCTATGTTTTTTAAATATATTAACAGCTATTGACACGTTGCAGTTTTGCACACAATTCATAAACAGCATGAATCTGATATATAAACGACATTTAATAATAAAAGTCCTAAATATTGAGTGAATATCGGTATAACCAATTATCAATTAATCATTAGTCAGTTCCTATCAATACCTACGATTAAACTGGCAGATCATCTTTGAAAGACCTATAACGTGTGTGAAATATTTCTCATCATATTTCAGTTTTAAACCCATTATGCCTGTGTGTCGTCCCATTTAGGATGTTAGCTGTAATGAAATCACGGCTCTCCCGCGCTACATTGGCCGCCTCAAAGCTCTACGAGAGCTCAACGTACGCCGGAACCTTCTGTGTGTCCTGCCTGAAGGTACACACCACTTAAAATACACTTTTTTTCCAAGTAATGTACGAAAGACATTATTTTAAACACCTTTAACCAAGCTGGAACTACAGTTTGACTTTCCTCAGGACAGTTGCTTGCATTTTTGGTTTACAACCTCTTCATATGTTGTATGTGAATGTGTATGTGAATCTAAAATTAATTGTATTAATTGTTAATGATAAACCGAGGCCTGTTGTAGATCATACAAAACATTAAATATACAGCTAGTAGACAGGAATCGACTTCCATGCATCTGAAGCTGATTCATGATCATTACGTGTTATCTTGTGCACTCAACTCATGATGAAGAAAAATCACATTAAGGATTAAAAAATTGAATGGGAACAGATTTAAAATGTTTAAAAAGGTCACAAAAAAAGAGAAATCTCATATATTCCTAATACATATACTGTATAGAGTGAGGGGAAAAAAACCATTTAATTCCCATTTGCCCACTGATAAAGAAATGATCAGTCAATCCTTGGCTCCTTAAAACTTTACTGAATAATGTATGAGATATAAAACCTAGTTTTTGAATTTCATTAGCTTTGAATATGATTTTAATTTGACGAGGTTTCTAGCAAGTTTACTGTACATTTTATTTGGTCAACTCTGAAAACATTGTAGAGAAAAAGATTTTACGTAGGACAAAAGGTAGTGCTAAGGCAAAACACACTCTGCGGTAAAAGTATAGGATAGGTTTCCTTTTGAGCCTGGTTCCTATTAAGGTTTCTTCCTTGTACCATCAAACGGAGTTTTACCTTGCCGCAGTTGCCCCAGGCTTGCTCACTAGGGATGTTTTAATAAATGAAAAAAAAAATAAAAATAATTAATTGATTAATTTCATTAATTGTGGACTTTTGTAGCAGTACTTATGCTTCGTAAAGCTGCTTTGTGACAATGTCCATTGTTAAAAGCATTATATAAATAAACTTGAATTAAACTAAACTGAACTAAACTTTTTTAACTATTTTAAAGGGTTGCAGTTTGATAGGATATAGAATTTAGCTGTTTTTCTATATAATGGGCAAAAAATATATATACAATTATTTAATGCTTGGTTATAAGCATTAAATAATAATTTCAATGTTAGCTATATGGAGCATAAAAAAATCTTTTTGAAGTTGGAACCCATGAGTTTTGTCTTTTATCTGTGAATAATTGTGTACATTGTGAAAAGAAAATTGTTGGTAATGCTGACTAATGCTAGTCCTGTGTTAATGCTTCAAATCTGGATAATCACAATATTTATAACTCTGTGTGTATTTGTGTTTGTGTGTGTGTGTTCTTGCGTGAGACAGACTTGGCGGCTTTACCTCTAGTAAAGTTTGATTTTTCCTGTAATAAAGTTTCCACTATTCCCATCTGCTACCGCAAAATGTCTCGGCTACAATCACTACATCTAGAGAACAACCCACTACAAAGCCCCCCAGCACAGGTAACACACACACATACACACTTTTACATACAACACAGGTGAGTGGTCAATAATATATTACTCTGTCTGTCTTAGATTTGTATAAAGGGAAAGATTCACATATTTAAGTACCTCACCATGGAAGCATGTCGCAGCGACAAGATGGCCGATGCTCTTTATCTGCCTGTTATGGACCACCTCGGACTATCACGTCCCACAACTGGCAGGTCAGTCTTGAAACAAGTACCTATAAACCTTTTTAAAATTTAGATCCTTTTAGAAGCAGAATTTAGGAGGTCTATCCTGGAAGATAGTGTAGGTCACCATTAGTCAGTACACATAAAAACATAGTTTAAAAAAAATTGTATCCAGACTCATAATTATATTTAACTATGGCTCATTTTAGATTTAAAACATAAAATAGATCATATTCTTTTAACGTGGTCAAACCATAAATTCTGTCTATATTGCTTGTAAAAGAGCTAAAGTAAACATATTTTAAAGGTGCACTGGAACATTTTAGAAAATGCTAACTGACCAGAGACACCATTAATACAATACATAAAAAAACAAAGTACAGTTAGTAACAGTACTAAAATACCAAACAAAGCTACACAAACTTTGCATTACTATCACACACCACCAAAATCCTATCACACTATATTTCTACCTGTCCAAAAAAAATACTGTAATCATGACATCATCTTTCCGACTGCTGTAGTCGACTCCATTGTGGAAACACAACACCAATATTAATTCGGGTTTTGCTTTGCTTTTACCAGTCTTTTTTCCACAGTATGTGAACGCGCTGATGACTATGTTGCCAGATAAATTTAAACCTGTCTATTCCAAAAATGGAACGTTTTGTTAAATAATTAACCTACAAAATGGAGATGTTTCACAACTGTTCACAAATTTTGTACCTGCACAATCGACTCAAAATCCCCAAAATGGATGGGATAATTCCTAATCTGGCAACCCTGTCTAATCATGTTTCCTGTCCGCAAAAGTACGCAATTAAATATGTTGAGAGGCATGTAGGAAAACTTGACATAACTAAATTTTTTGTTTAGATGAAGTTATTTTGGTCCTATTTCTCCACGGAATATAAAGATATATACAAATACATGAAGACAAATTAATTTAATGATTGATATTGTAACTATTCCACCCTCCCTCCACCAGAGGGCGCCATTGCCGGAATACTACAGCTTCCGGTCCCACTTCTGCTTTGGCGCATTATTTAAGTTTTAGAACAATGCAGTCCCGTTGCGAAGTATTTTGCTATGTGACATACCGAGCGTTTGTTTCTGTTTGATGATTCTCTGGTTACAGATCTTTGCCTGTATTCTGACTACGTTTACTTGCCTCAGAATTTGGATTTGTTTGCCTGTTTACCTGTGGATTTTTGTGTATCGAACATTGCTCATTTCCTGATTACGTTTATGAACTGCTCTTAACGTTTACCTACATGATGGGTCCTTCTAAGCCCTCGTCATTACCGACATCGAGATGTGAAAAGAGTTTTAACCAGCAGAGTCATGTACCCTCTTGTTTTATGTGTAACATAAATTTAGGTAACAAAAAGATGAAAACTAAATGCGGGTTAATATAAATGTTCCAGTCTTTACTACTGAATGAAGACTTGCAATAGTTTAAATTTAAATTTAATCCTTAACACCTCACACAGCAACCAGGCACATGACATATTTAGTAGTAACTATTTAGGCTGTCGTCCTGGGAAAGTGGATTCGTTAGATTGACAATATGATATTTTTAGAAAGACATACGTCTGGTCTCAGCGGAATTGTTTTAATAGACTGAGGGTGTGACATTGCTACTAAGAAGGAGGTCTAATGAGAGAGGTTTTAGATGAGAAGGACAATCACTCCTTTTTCCTTTGTCTCAAACTATAATCCTTCTATCTATCTATCTATACATGTTTTTTCTTTTTTTATTAGTACGGAGGACATTGATCAACATCGGAAACTCGACAGTGACTCTGGGGTGGGCAGCGATAATGGGGACAAACGCCTTTCTGCCACAGAGGTTAGTCTGCTTATGTCCGTATGTCTAGTGTTTTGTCGTTAAATTTAACTCTAGTACACTAGCCTAAAAAATGTATTTGGGTATTATTTGTTTTTTAGTTTAATTTGTTCGTTTTTTATTAGCCATCTGACGAGGACAGTCTAAGTCTTAATGTCCCCATGTCCAATATAACAGAAGAGGAAGGAATATGTAAAGATGACTCTATTGAGCAGATCAGTTCCCTGACAGGTAACAGCATTACACATACACAGCGTGTAGGAAACAAGAGGAGTGGCACCCAAACATCCTCTTACTGACACCAACACACAGAGACCACAGAACAGAGTTTGGCTTGCGGCATGGTTTGGGATGTAAATATGCAAAGAGGAATTCGCTGTCGGCACACAGGGTGAATTGTGGGAGGGTGTGGAAAAATTTGAGGAAAGACAGTTTTTTTGACAACATAGAAATAATCTGAACCTCAGTATACAAAATGTTATTTAAAAAAAATGTCTTATAAATATTGTGTTTTTAAAAATCGTTTTACTATCAAAAAGGCTATCCACTAACCAAGAGTCCTTTTTTTAGTTTGTTAGTTAGTTTGTATAAAAGTCGGAATGAAATTGAAGAAAATGTCTTTATCATCAACGCATGTGCTGCAGTTCCTTACACCGCAACCAAATACTGCAACTAGCACAGACCACAACAGAAATGTTTCAAAGTGACCCTCAAAAAAGTGACCAACCTGGAACCTACTTTTTTATTACGGATAATTGTGTAATTCGTCAGATTATTTAGGCTAATAATATCTTAAAGCTTAATGAATCATACGATGTGGATGATAAATTAAACAAAAAACGTACTTTTTAAGTTCACTGATAACACCATTGACCAATAGCCACTGAACAATAAGCTGTGAAACCCAATTCTTCTGCCACCCATAATAACAAACTCTATAAACTGTATATCCTCTTCTGAGTTTCTGGCATCGAGTCCTCTGCTAACACACCACTATGGGTTTAACTAACTTGCCTCTCTAGTCTGGTATTTCGTTACATAAGCAGAGTCTCAGCCAGTTTGTTCACTTTTTGGGACCTCGTTGCCGTTGTGGTCTGTGCTATTTACAGCGTGTTTCTGTATTTGGTTGCGTTGTGAGGATTTTTCAGCAGTTGTGTTTTCAAACTGATGGAGATGTTTTTTTAATTTGTTGGTGCTTTTTTGTATTTGCTTGTGTTTAGGCTCTCTCAGCTACCGTACAAAAAAAAGACAGATGGCCTTTCAGTTTTGTTTCTAGGCTAAATAAATGCACTTTAATGTTTGTCCCTCATTAACTTATCATCAGAATTAAGTCAACTGCATTATAAAGGCAGTGTGCGAAATATTTATTGAATAATATATCATCTATTGCAGCTTCTGACTGAAAAACACAAAGTATGATGCATTTAATCTGTTGCTTTTTCTAGGATCAAGTTATAGATTAAAGTTTAACTTAAACTAATAGGAAGAATAATTTAGACACAAGTATACAAGTAAGACGATATCCAGTCCCAGCACAGAGAAAACTTGCATAAAAGTAACAAATTAAAGCAAACACTAACAAATCATGACATGTTTGTACCTCGCCTTTTTACATATACAGTGTATTTGATTGACAGTTAAAAAATCAGATGCTGTGTGTTTATTGCAGCAGACCAAAGCCCTTCAGACTCAGGACAGTTTGGCTACAGAGATTCCTATACTACTCGATTCGTCAACTACATTAAGGTAACTTTTTACAGGCTCCTGGCACCTTAATAGAGGACAATATTTATATCTACATTTACATTTATGGCATTTGGCAGACACCCTTATCGATTTATTTATTCATTCAACTAAGCAATTAGGGGTTAAAGGTGTTGCTCAGGGGCTTAGCAGTGGTAACCGGTGGTGCTGGGAACTGAACCCACAATCCTTAGGTTAGCAGACGAAAACTGAGCCCCAACCACACCCATTGCATATCTATTGCTGTCTTTTGCATATCTCTATTCATATTTATTGGATATGCTTCTCCAGTGAGTACCTTAATAAAGCTATTTTGCCGTTTTAATGCTATAAGCTACTTATGGTTGAAATAAAATTTATCACGTAGCTAATTTACCCCACAAGATAAAAAACAGCTACTGGGCCCTTAAGTAAGGCGCTTAATTCTAATATGCTTAGTAAATATAAATGTAAGTCTTTCTGTATACGGATGTCAACCAAATGCCCAAAACTTTGTATTACACCAAATAAAAAAACAAACCAAATGTAATAGAAACAAGTACACACTGCAGATTAAAATCAATAGTTGATGTACACATCACACACCAGACCAAGCATAAAGTGTCAACAGAGGGGCTGGTTTAGGTATTTTAGAAAAATGTGTTTTTTTAACACACACAGACACACACCAGACTTTCCACCGAGTACAGATAGTGGGTGTGTTTAAAAGACACATATAATGTATAACAAAAATACAGATCAATTAGCCTTTATTACGGATTCTCGTTTGAACCTCTAAATTATCATTCGACTCTAAATTAGGTTATGTTAACTTGTTCCTTTAAACTTAGGTTTACATGTTTCAAGCACTCATAAGCCGAAACAATAAAATACATTTTAGTGCACACATTTAGCCATTTAAAACTGTATTACAGTGTAAATAGTTCATCATTCTGGGGTACATTTTAAACTTGCTGGTGAATTTGTAAGCCTGATTTCAGTATCTGGAACTGTCAGTGTGTGTGTGTATGTGTCATTCACTGCAATAACAAAGGTCCATTATAAATTTTAGCCAGTCAGTTCCTTTCTGTGCTGTCACATGACAGGTTGCAGCTGGAGATGATGTTTGTGATCTGTGTGTGTGAGTGTAGGGTCGAGGTGTTGACTTCGACGAGCCCCTCAGAATTGAGGAAGACAGTAACTGGGCAGCTGACCAATCGTGAGTATCCTTTTATTAACAATCTTCTGTTTTTACTATTCCAAACCTTTTCTAAAATAGTTTCTAAATTACACATTCAAAAAAGACTCTGTTTTATACAGTTCTAGGGTTAATATGATAAGACCACTGAAAGAGGCTGTGGAACTGTTGCAGAATCCCAACAGGTGAGTAATGTTAATCAAGAACCAAATATTATAGCACACAATAATATTAAATGGCAAAAGCATAGAATATGATCAGTTTTAAAGAAATAATCCATGTGTATGTGTATATATATATATCTATATATATATATATATATATATATATATATATATATATATATATATATATATATATATATATATATATATATATCTAATATTATATATTATATATATATATATATATATACATATGTCTTTATTTGGCATGTTTGTTTATATATGTAGAGTAAACGTGAGCTCAGCCGATATGGCTGGAATTAAACTCTACCCGGTGGAAATGGTTACAGTGGATGACTCACCTAAGTAAGATTTTATTATTCCAGCTTTTTATTTTATTTCAGTTTATTCTACCAAATGTCCCTGTTTTGTATAATTATAGTGTATTATTGTACGTTAAAACCTCTGAATAAAAATAACAAACAAAAGTCTTGTTATTTAATTTATAAAGATATAGACAGCATTCAGTACCAATTGTTGGTACCAGTGGTTTCTAATAATCCTAGCAAGTTTTTGCCATAGCAAATAGAAAAGAAATGCAATGAACAATAAAAAGCATGAATTAGCAAGTATAAAAATATTAATTATTAATAGCGAATTGCTGTGATATTAAGATGACTAGATCACTTTGGAATGTGCTGTTGTAGGAAAACAACTTTATTTTACTCTTTTCCTCCTCAGTAGTCAGGAGAGTGAAGACGGACAAGCAACGCCTAAGGTACTGTTTCCTGTGTTTCCTCCATGTAGCGTATGCTTTTAGGAACTGTTATGAATCCTATCATAATAGTATATTCTGCAGAACTTAATTATTATTATCATTATTATTTAACTATTATTAAATATAGTTTATTCTAATCTTTTTTGACTTCCAGAGATAACTGTGGTTTTTTTTACTTATTATCAAAACAACACAGCTGAAACATTTAACAATAGTCTTTCTTATAATATGTAGCAACCTGACTAGCAAATTCATGCTAATAATAATAATATTATTGTCGGGTTATAGATGGAGTTTCAATTAGCAGTGCCGTTACATTAGGTATCTGCGAAGAACATGGAAGATTGAAATTTATGTATACGGCTGTCCTGTAAACAACATTCAGTCGTGTGAAAAGGGAAGAATTGTTAGTAGAAATGGTCAAAAATGGATTTAAAAACTCACAAGCACCGATTCAAATCAGGAAAACAGCACAAATATATTATATTTTACACTATTACATTTTTTCTTAGTTTCTTATAAACATCCTGTTACTTGTAAACTTAACTAATTAAATTTTTCACAGTAATGCTCACAATCCAAAAGGCAAAGTTCTGTTTTTTTGTGTGCGTGTTTGTTACAAGTATCTCATGTTAAGTAAAGATTATCCTGAGCTTCCACAGTCGGCTTTTTAGTTTTGTTGAAGCACTTTAATGTTTGTCCCCATTTACTGAGCTTCAGCATTCAGTATACTGCGTCCGAGTTTTGTGGTAAAGGCAGTGTGCATGAGTTTGTGTGCACGCATGTGTGTTGTGTGCTGTTTCAATAAAATGAGGCTCTTGCAACTCGTGACTTTAAATCATGTCGTATGATGCATTTAATGTGTGATGTGACAATCCCGTATGTCCTTATACAGTTGGATCCAAATGTCCACTACTTTTTTATTAAGGTCAAGTTACAGTTTTCTTCACTAATTTGTTGTTTAACTAAGAATAGTAGGGGGTAAAGTTTAACATAGTCTATACTATTTATATATAATGTTTGTCAATTATAAAAAGCACTGTGTATTATTTAAATGTAAATCTTAATCTGGGTCTTTCTTTGTGGAGTTTGCATTTCTCCCCGTACTTGTGTGGGTTTTACTCCGGGTACTCGGGTTTCATCCCGCAGTTCAAAATCATGTATGTTAGATTGATTGGTGATTCTAAATTGCCCATAGATGTGAGTGTGCGTGTGTGTAGTTGTTTGTCTGTATGTGGCCCTGTGATGGACTGGTGGTCCAGTGTGTGACCCCTTCCATTTACCCAATGACAGCTGGAATAGACTCCTGATCAGAAATAAGCAGGTATAGAGAGAGAGATAGATAGATAGATAGATAGATAGATAGATAGATAGATAGATAGATAGATAGATAGATAAAGGAATGGTTTTGTATCTAAGTGATCAGAAAGATTGGTCTATTAAGTGTGACCAGTGAACCTTCTAATATTCCTACTCCTATATCTTAAAAAAATGGCAAGCTTTTCATTTTGTCTCATTTATTTTAGAAAAAATGAAAGAAAGGGCTGGGGAAGAAACGACTGCTTTATAATCGCAGTAACGTACGTAGGTACAGAAAGTAGACATGTTGTACAATGTTAAATTCGATCAATAAGTCATGGAATAAAATATAAAAAACGCATATGAACTGGCTGTTGATTGAGAAAATCCACTTTTCCAACCTTTTATTGCAGTAAAACTGCTTGTGGTAGTGGACTCCTACTTTGGGATCTGACTGTAAGCATCTAGTATGTCTGTCTGCTCATATATTCAGATTTCATGCTAGCTCCTGCTTGTGTGTGCTAGCTGTGGGTGTGGTAGATAGTTTGTGTGGCATGTGCGAATTAGCTGCAGAAAGATGTTAGGAGTTGTGAGGTGTCGTTGTCATTGAAGGATGGTCCGGATGAAGGCTGGGAGTTCCAGAGGAAGAGGCAGTATATTCTCAAACGGGCTCGGCTGGAGGCCCAGATTGCATGCCAGCAATACACCTGCTATGTGGCTCAAAAGGTAATCGTAAAAAAAAGTGTTGTAGTCTGAAGAAAACTGCAACAGGAAAATAAAAAACATGAAAAAACTGATCCAGTCATTTTAACTTGGAATATCATTGAGGATATTTTGCTAGCTATCCTATACACTAGGACAAAAACCAGAAACCATTGAACAGGAAATTCCCTTAACATTTAGGGAACTGTGCTGTATGGTGTTTTTTAAAAAACACTTACATAGAAACAGGTGCTATACCGGCCAGTTCTAGTTAGAATATACAGCAGAAAAAATTGTCAGTCGTAATACATATTTTTCTTTTGTGTATACTGCGAAACCGATCGTGTGAGCGCGTCTAACTCACGTGCAGCCTGAGCAAGACGGGGTTCGCAAAATCGTTAGCCCACCATCTCATGGCTATTGTGTCTTCTAGTCGGGCTACCAAAATGTATCTGCCTCTTCGTCTATGTCATAGGGAGGAAAATATATTTTAATGTTTTGTCATTTTTTTACAAATATAGTTGTGTAATTATGTTGTCTCTAATTTTAAGACATCGGGGAGCCACTATCGATATATGTAATATTAAAATTATGTTTATATTGTGTATAAAACAGATTTTATAAGGTAATTTGTCAGTAACACTTTAATCTATTGCACACCAATTCCTCCAACATCGTCCGGTCAGTACCTGTCCTTACAGAACACAGGACTGTGTTTGCCTGTGTTTATTTAAGATCTCTGTAAGTTTCAAAGACTTTAAGTTTGTTTAAATTGCCTCCTTGTTTCATGAATAAAGTTCTCAGTTTGATTCTAACCCATGCTCTGAGTCTACTTCCCATTACAAGCTTTCTTTTTTAACCTTGTCTTGGCTGCAGAAAATAGGTTGATAAATTGGTGTATAGTGTATAGATAAAACACTGTTCAACCAGAAATATATATCGCTGTAGAGTAGAAAACCCTGTTTGTGTTCAAAACTTCAATAATTGTTGTTTTATCTGTAAGCATTTGCAAAAAAATTATTACAGAATCAAAAGCAAATCTTCTGGAATTCAGATTGCAAAAATATTACAAATAAACCAGAAACTATATTCTAGCTTAACTGCTAATGTGCAGTTTTAATTTTTTTTTTTAATTAATATGATTTCTGTTAAGGTAAACATAAATAATGCAAAAAAACAAGAGACAAAAATCTGGGTCATTTTCTGTTATCTTGTTAAAGATCATACATGGGTGGGTTATTCGTAGTTGAAATTCATTTTGATGCAACAATACGGTGACATGGTGGCATCCTGGGTAGTGTTGCTGCCAGCACCCTAATCAGTAGACAGCTAATTGAGTTTTTCAGTTGTTGTATTTGGAATTGATTTACAACTTCATAAACACCATATTCATGCAGAAGGTCTCTGGTTTCTTTAGTGACACACACTATTCAGGACAAAAAGAAATGCAACAAACGGTAGACGTCAAGCTACTTATAAAATTATAAGCAAGAGCAGTATAATCTCTTCTTTTTTTCTTATTGCTTTCGTATTTTCTGCTTTAGGGCGAGACGAGATGTCTGGAGAAAGAAGATGATGTTCAAGTAGAGAACGAGAAGGTAAATAACTCTGCTGTCCTAAATAAACCATGACTGGTAGTCTATGGTTTATAAGATGATGTAGATAACCTTTGTGGACAATTATAATCTACAAATATATTATTTATATTTAAATTTTGTAAAATGAAATGTGTTTGTAGTACGTGGTAAGTTGTAATACATTTTAAATGAACCCAATAACAGAGTGAAGCCCAGAGCCCTGTGTTTTCACCGCCGTTCGGCTTGAAGCCTCGTTCAGGTAAGCATGATGCACACACAACCTTCCACACATAAATATACACAGTGAAAAATTTGTTTCTAGGTGCTTGGAAATGTATGTAGATTGGATTAGATTCAACTGTATTGTCATTACACATAGTTACAAGGCAACTAAATGCAGTTAGTGCAAAGTAACAGTGCATATAATAGTGGATATACAAGAGAGTTTTTACAATAATATAGTATATATATATATATATATATATATATATATATATATATATATATATATATATATATATATATATGAATATACAGAATATATATAGGAATTTACAGAATGTAAGTGATATGAGATGGGTAGTGTGCAGAGAAAATATAAGTGATTGTCTAGAATAAGTGTAAACTTACAGATAATATATCTATGAATATACAGGATATGAAAAGCTTAATCAAATTTAAAGAAACGATTGTGGGTTTGATTCCCAGCTCCATCAAGCCATCACTGCTGGGCCCCTGAGCAAGACTCCTATTGCTCAGTTGTATAAGTGAGATAAATGTAGGTCGCTCAGGATAAGGGCGTCTGCCAAATGCTCTAAATATGAATGTAATACAGATATTATTATACAGTCTGTATATACGGACTATGAAAATAAATGTTCAGAGGACGTATACAGAAATATGTTACAGTACTGATGGGTTTATCAATGTGGGGTTAGTGAGGTTGAGTTCACTAAGGAGATCCATATTAGAACCATGCAAAGGGTTGCAGTCGTGTGTACAGTGAAAACAGAAAGGGGCCAAGATTAGTAAGTTTACTAATAAGCTTGGAGGAAATTACTGTTTTAAATGCTAAGCTGAAATCGACAAACAGAATTTTTGTGTAGGTGTCCTTGTTGTCTAAGTGAGACAGTACGGTGTGTAATGTTAAGGAAACTGCATCCTTAATGCTCCAATTTTCCTGGTAGGCAAATTTATGAGGGCTTGTCACACTTTCATGCCAATGTGTCGGATGGGATTTACTCATTGTTTAGATTTTTATTACTGGATTTTTATTGAATTATAACAAAATACAGCCTAATTTAAACTTGCACTTTTTGTATGTCTATTCTTTTTCTAGATTCTTCTCAGCAATCGAACCAAAATAATGCTGAATTAGACGGAGTAGTCTGTGATGTTCTTTATGAAACAGAATGTGCTCTCCTTTCTATTTTTAGCTCTGGCCCTCTTTTTAAGGCCTTATTTGAGGCTATTATTCTAGGGCAACTTCTCATCGGTGCACACAGAGAGAGAAAGAGGGAGAGAGAGAGAAAGAGAGAAAGGGGGGCGTTTAGTCTCTCTTACGCTTTCCCTCTCGCTCTCCCTCTCTTTCTCTCTCTCTCTTACACACACAGACACACACAGTTAGGTAACAAGCCAAGACTTCCTCTGCAGATCATAAGAGCATTACTGCACTGTTCTGTCATTTACTTATCTCTCCTCTCATCTCTACTTTTTTGTATTTTACTTTCCAACATGGCGATAATTGCGCCAGTCTTTGCAAACAGCATTTCATCAGTACCAACATGGTTGATAATACAATTAAAAAAGTGAAATAAACAAGAACTAGAACTTTACTGGATGGTGAATTAAGATCTGGCAAGATTTTGAATTTTTCACTTTGTTTATATCAGCCTGTGTTTAGTCTGTGTTAGATTTTATGGTTTTGAACTTTGGCCTGTTGCTAACAGACACTTTGTCGTAATATTTGTTTAATTTTGGTTAAACTTGTAATTTGCATTCATGAAACGTAACCCAAGCTTTAGCTTGTGGGTTGAAGCTGCTTACTATTTTAGAAAGCATTCCCTATTTTGCACTGAACATCTAAACTTACTTTTCTATACTGGCACAGAGCAGGTTAAGAAAAACCACCGCAAATGGAAATAGTTCCATTAATTACCTATGTTTCTAAGCCACTCACTGATAGCTGCTTTTAACATTTAATGCAAGTAAAGATAAATAAATCTGCCTGTAATTTTTGTGTCATAAGAAAAAGAATAGATAAACTAGTATGTAACAGGTAAGAATGGGTTTATATTTAGTAGGGCTGCACAATATATATTCACATCGCAGGATGTGTAGTGTCAGGTGGGGAATATATTTGACTGCACCACATTTCAGAACACGTGTGTTTTGTGGATTAACTTTTTAACTTTATATACTATATTTGTAAATGTAACAAACATTAATTGTGTTTAATTTATATAGTAAAGACGACACAGTGTGGTTTTACATTTAATTATTCAATTCCTGTATCTGAATATCCGGAAAAAACATAAAACATTGTTTTTTTCATTCACATCTTTGTTTTGTTGTATTTATCTTTAATTATAATTTGTGTATTATATTTTACACAGATTCGCTCCTTTTACAAAATCACCACAATCATTTAAAAATAATGAATTCTTTACAAGTAGATTAATTTGAATCATCTGGTAAAGATATTTTCATATTACATATTCCATATATTTTGTATATAATTATATCAGAAAAACAAAATATCGCAGTGTCAATATTTTTCCAATATCACGCAGCCCTAGTATTTAATTCGTTAGTAGAGTATATTTTCTGATATATACTAAAACAGAAAAAATATAATTCTATTTATTAAGCAATAGTTTGTGTTATAAGTAGGTGTAAATATGGTTTAAAACCAGGTATGTGGCTGTAAATTACACTTAGGACCGATCTTGAGTACCCACAGTGACATGTTTATCACAACACACTGGGATTTAAGTCTTATCACAAATGTCATTAAATACCAACTATTTATGACTCGTTAATTATTACATATCCGCTGCTTCCTGTCACATTTTTACATATTATCAGCTACTTATATATACCAATATTTATTAAGTTATAAAATACAGCGTGACCTTAAAAGCAAATAAAAAACATTTATTGTCACCAACAGCCAAAACATTGATCTGCAAACAATAACACGAAAGTGACCTGAATATAGAAAATTATATCTAATATTATAGTACAGTAAGTATTAACTAAGTATAGTATTTACTGTTACACACAAAACAGATAAATATAGGAAATCTAGCAAATAGTAGATATATTTGTTCAAAAAATTCCAGTACAGAGCTGATTTTTTCCCCCAATGGCATCCATGCCACTGGTTATCTGACATTTGTCTTAGTTTCTACTGATTTTGACATTTCACTTTTTCATGTTTGTGTAAAGTGTGTGCAAGTGTTCTGACTGTTGTTTCGGTTTTCCTACAGTTTTTCTGAGAACTCCTAAGAGTCTTGAATCAGTGGATCCTCAGTTCACCATGAGGAGAAAGATGGAACAGCTCAGAGAGGAGCTGGAACTCATGGAGCAGCTACGAGAGGTGACCATTTGCAAAACACAAACATTTTTTACTGTTATTTTTTTATATCTACAAATATTAATTACACTAATTATTACTTTACCCGTGTGTTCTGTTTAGAGTATTGAGAGCAGACTGAAGGTTGTTCTTCCTGAAGATCTCGGCTCCTCGCTCATGGACGGGGTGGTGCTCTGTCATCTAGCCAATCATGTTAGACCACGCTCGGTCACTAGCATCCATGTTCCTTCCCCAGCAGTTGTGCGTTACCCTAAAAACACACACACACACATGTGCTAAACCATAAATTTCTTTTTGGCATAAAAGAGCAGCATGATTTACCTTCTAAAAGATGACACATTGTATAAATATGTTGTTATAATAAGGGACAATAACATTTTTAAAAAAATTAATAGATTACCTTTTTAATGCTCTGCCCACATACACTTATTGTCTACCCTTTTTTGTTTATCATCTAGCCCAAGCTCAGTATGGCAAAATGCAGACGGAACGTAGAGAACTTCTTGGACGCTTGCAAGAAGATCGGTGTTCCTCAGGTAAGTGACCTCATTTCCTGTAGAGAGAGTAATGGAGATGGTTTAACTTGCCAAAAGTATTATCAATGATTTTTTTATTTAATATTAAAAATTGTTGACATAAAAAGTCCTGAAAAATTTGCCTTAAAAATCTGACACACACATGCACACAAAAAGAACTTTAACAGGAAGCGTTGTGAAACCGCATCACTTGACAAGAGATGGTGATTAGGGCTTAGACACAGTTACCTCTCATAGAATTTTTTGTTTTTTTTTGTTTTGTTTTTTTCCTGTGGAAACAAATCCAGCACCACCTGGTGGTATAATTCTGTGAAGTCTTGTCCTGAAAAAAAATATCCAGAGCTGTCCATTAAAGAAAAAATTAAATTCTGTTTATTACAGAAATTTAAGTTACAAATAAGTAGTATTGTTAAACTAAGCATTGGCCACTCTGTCCTGCTTAGTACATGACAGTGGAATTATCTTATTGTTGTTGTTTTTTCCAAAGATTTTCAGAATTACCTGTTTTCTGGATATAAATATTTAGCTGGCTTACATACACTTTTCTGCAGAGATCTAATCTAATCGTTTTTAAAACAGAAAAGAAAATCGATGTGAAAAAAGTTTTTATCTTTTATTTGGTGTAATGCAAAAGTTTATTTTTTAAATTTTTTGCTTCTGTTGCTCGTTTATCTTGGCTTTGGCTTTCCATTTAGGTTTGTAAACACATGTGCTGGCAATATACAAATAATATTTTAAACTCAATAGTAATATTATGATTAATAATAAAAAACCTTGGATATAATTCGACATAGCAAGATTTTTTTTTTTTATTTCTGAGATGAAGCCCGTACCATTAGGGCAGTGATATTACAAAATAGTACCAAAGCGAAAATGTAAAACTTGCACTTGTGCAACATTGATTCATTTCCTTACTGTGATTTTTTTATTTTAAAATGATTTTAAACTGTTTTCTGTAAACCAATATCTTAATAATATTTTTTCAAAATCACAATGTGGCTTACCACCTATTTCACAGTGTTTTTCCGAATTTCATTTTAATTCGCTGCTTAATGACAGAAGCAGCGAAGGTTCAAAGGGTAGTGACCAACAGGATAGGTGGTATCAGCATAGCATATCCCAGGATAAAGGGAAAGGTCTGCTATTAACAGAAAAACCCTCTTCATCCTATTTACATTTGCAAATAAATAGTAAAATTGATTATTTAAAGCTAGAACCATATATGTTGCATGCTACCTCTATTCTTACACTACCAAACCCACATTCTTGTTTAATCCCTGCTGGCCTTGGGATGACCTTTCTTCTCCTTCTTTTCTTATTCTTTCATTTCATTTCTCTTCAACATTCTTTTACTTACCCTCCATACTATATTCTTTTATGTTTTTTTCCCCATTTGGTATATCTTCCTCTCCCGTCTATTGGCTCCCTCCATTTCTCCCTCGGCATCACCCTCTTTCCTCTCTCAGTCATGTCTTTGTTCGGCATACGACATACTTCAGTGTTCGCTTAGGCCGGTCTGGGCCACGGTCCGAGCCCTGGTGTCACTGGAGGACAAGCAATTGAAGAACAAAGATGAAGGGATGGCTGGAGAAACAATGGAAAAAGAAAGAGTGGAAAATGAGAGCCTTAGTCCCTGTCAGGATCAGTCGTCTCCCTGGCATGTCTGGGATCTGATTGGCTCGAGTCTAGTGCATCTGTTCTGCCTGCTGCTTCTGTTCGGGGCCTACACCTGGAGCGAGATGACATAATACAACTTTCTCACACTCTACGTTACATTTACACACTCTAATACATAATCTGTGGCTAGCATCTGCTGTTACCCTCAAAATAACACCTTCCATGCAGTCCGCACTGTACATGTTTTATTTGTGCTATCGACACAACAGCACACTACTTTTTTAATACATAAATCAATAAATACAAAAATCCAGTAGAGGATTATAGGAGATTGTCTGTAATTGTTATAATAGTTTGTAATACAACTGCAAGTTGCACAATCAAGATATTGTACAATCGTGATATTAATATAGGCATTTCAAGTCAGAGATGTTAATTTTATAGTGTGATTTATAGTGTTAGTGACAACAAAGGTCATGACCGACAGGGTCCTCCTGCAATGTGGCTGACATACACAGGGGACAAACCTGCTTTATTGTAATTGACAGGCACAGAGGCCACGCCTCCTGCATTGTAATTAGAACATGCAAAAACCACACCTCTTTCATTGCGATTGACAGTTTTATTCTGTGTAAATATAAAACCATTAAGACCAACTTGTTTTAGGCTGCATTTACAGCGCATGTATCAAGTGACCCAATTCTGATTTTTTTTTCTCCAATGTGGCACATGGATTCAGATATTGTCAGATTGGGTTTTTCAGATTGGGTTTTTAAATGATTGGGATATGAATCAGATATGTGCATTAGTGTCTGTTATGTTAACAGACAGATTGTATTTTCACCTGCCATTGTGAGTCGAACGTCACTGAATAAGCAACGGTGGCACATGGGCTCAACTCAGGTGGACACCAACAGCGATATATAACTTAGCGCATCTGAGTATTCTGATGTTTATTAATTTTGGTAATTTAAAATATGTTTGGTCTGTAAGCAAATTAAAAAACATATATATTTATATCTAAGCGATCGGTGACACATTTGGCTAGGCTCCATCGAGGGCTTTCCTCTTTTTTTCCTTTAAAGAGATTATTGTTTTGGCAACCTTAAATATGGCTAAGAAAGAAAAATACGAAATAATAATTTTATCTTTATTGCGTTTATTGATTATCGCGCTGATTATTTTACTTTCTTTTCCAGTCAGTACGTCTACATTGGGTTGTTTTGGGGGGCAGGGGTGGCTCAAATGGTTAAGGTGCTAAGTTGTTGATCTGAAGAGCAGAAACACCTGGGTTCAAGCCCCACCACTGGCCAACCACTGTTGGGTCCCTGAGCAGGACCCTTAACCCTTCCTGCTCCAGGGGTGCTGTATTATAGCTGACCCTTTGCTCTGACCCCCAACTTACTAAGATGGGATATGTGAAAAATGCATTTTGTTGGCTCTGTACACAATGAAGTCAAATATATATATTTGTTTTGCTGTGTATAGTGTAAATGCAGATATTGGATACGTGTCAATTTTAAAAGATAATCAAAGGGTCACTAAAAAAATCCGAAATAGTCACAAAATCGCAACTGGCCATTAAGATCTGCAGTGTAAATGCAGCCTTATTGACAGTGACAGGCACAGCACCCACATCTCCTTCTCTGGAGCTTTCAGACACAAATGCCCTGAGGGGTACGAGAGATTAGGAAAGAGACAGGGTAATGTACAAGTTAAACAAGGATATGCACAAGCAGATGACCTAGTCTTTATGCAGAGAATGACTGTTATGTGTAATTGCAGTTTAAGGTACATTGGAAATTAAAACTGTTAAACTAATGCAAAGAAAGTTCTGAGGTTGGCTGGGTGGATGTGTGTGATTGTTTTAGCAGGGATTATTATTATATGGTTAACTAAGCTATTATGTATTTAGTATAAAAAGTAAAGAAGAACACTTGGACTAAAGGGTTGCATTTGAGGTTATTAAATTACATGAAGTCGCTGTTTCTTGTTTATATAGTTTCTACTGGTAATAGACACGGCTTTCTAATTCACACACATCTTTATGCATTTTAAGCTTTTCAAGTTTCCAGTAATTTGATCTCAGAACAGTTTCCAGGTAAGTATTTTTACCCAGATTTATTAGCTTTTCTTGTAATATGCTTGTCTAGATATAATTAACATCTGTATCAGTGCTACTTTACTTTTAACTTGGGGAGGCATGTGTACTTCCATTTATTTCTGTTAAATAATATAAAGATAAGTAAAAAAAAAACCAGACAAACAAACAGACTTGCTACACTATAACTTTTATTTGTTAGCTTTTGTTTCTGTAAACACAGTAACTTTTGTACACAACACATCTTATCTAATTTTGAAGGACAATACTGGTTTCATGTCTTTACTAATTTATTTAATTAATATGTGCAAATTGTGTAATGGTACTTAAGTATAGCATTTGTATTGAAGGGCTAATTGCCGTATGGCATTCATACATGTCATATGTGTGCTCTGTGGTTTCAAACACTTCTAATCACAACTTTGATGGCGTCCCCTTTCCAATTCGATTAAGTCATCAACTGCAATTAACGCACAAAACTGATCGTGTACATTTGTGTATTCTGTTCTTATTAAACTACACAGTCACCTGCACTTTACTATTGCGCTAATTAGCTAGCATATTAACAGAGTTCCGTTAAAAGTAGGACAGATTGGACAGTTGGAAAAATAAATTCCAGTCAGATTAAAATATTTTTGTGATGATTTTTGATATGACATTCCTTTGTTTACACCTCGTTTGCCAGTTTTACAATCTGCTTTTTTTGGAATATCCTATGCTGCCCTGATTCTTCATTCAATAGCATCATAATCAGTTGTTAAGCGATGCAGAATGTTGAGAGGAGGTAGTCTCAGAGGTGTGATGAAAAAGCTTTGCAGGTAGACACCAGGAGAATTTGCACTTTTGTGAATATGTTTGTATGAGAAACAAACATTTTTAAACTTGAACTGAAAGTATTTACATTTCTTTTTAAAGTACCTTTTCGCTACATACTGGCTAAAGCCCTTTCCTTATGTTTATTAAAAACACTCATTTTGGACAGCAGTGAAGAATGAGAGAATCTTGCTTGAAATATATAATATTTTTTTAAAAATTGTCATGGCTCCAGAATTTTTT
Organism: Bagarius yarrelli; assembly: GCA_005784505.1. NCBI lineage: Eukaryota > Metazoa > Chordata > Actinopteri > Siluriformes > Sisoridae > Bagarius > Bagarius yarrelli. Next base: position 1,322,207 of record VCAZ01000081.1, read on the forward strand.
TCTTCTTGTTTTTACTTTGACTGTACTGTAACTATCTATAATTTGATGTACGGCAATATGTGGCTTTTATTATTTACATGAGGCTGTGAACAGGTAATAAATGTGCAGTTTGAGGTTTTTCTCATGGTTGAATTTCAGTTTTTTTTTCAAAGAAGGTTAAGTCATGTGTTAGTTTGGGACAATTGTGAACACTGAATATAAATTCAGATAATTATATTTTTCTTATGTTAAAGGAACAGTCTGGTTATGTAGTGTTTTTTAGATGGAAGAAGCCATTTATTAGCTTTGTGTTGGTTGTAATTAATTCACATCAATTCAAACAGGTTTTTGTTCTCTCTCTAAAGTGTTTTGTAATTATTGGAGCCAAAAATGTATTATTGGTTTTACTATAGTTGCTATCAAAAATAATGCCAGATGATTATTATTTTTATTGTACTTAAACTGGTCAAATTCCAACCAGGATTCCCCCAACAGTGAATCACAACCGTAAACAAACATAATTAATTTTATTGATAGCTGTGTTTATGCTCAAAGCACACGAACGTAGAAGGGATTTAGCTGAACGTGTGATCATGTGTGTTGGCCAGCTGGTAAGCTTCTTTAGTCCTTAAACACCTATAATTATACAAAAAACTAAAGTCTTTACTAAATTTGCTGCTTGATTCCTTACAACAGGTACAAGCCATCAGGTGTGGTCCCCTGACACATCAGTACATACATTTAATTATTGTACGTCTTACGATACAAGTTTTTAGACAGTTTGTATCTTCTGCTGCTTCACTGCTTAAGAAAGAAACAATCACTAAAAGATTCCTTTAGCTGTGATCGTTATGTGGACGTTGGACTTGTGGTGCCCGAACCCTTGGGATATTATCAATGCAAGTATCTAAATCAACATTTTTGTCTTCAACAACTTCTGGTTGAGACGAATGGAACTTTATATTTTAATTTATAAGTCAAATCTAACACGAATCAATATTTGGTGTGGCCACCCACTGGCTTTAATTTGTACTCTTGTGGACTTTGTACCTGTGCATAAAATCAGGGATGCTGAAATTTATAAATGAAGCAGTACCATCAGGGTGGTGTTGGATAAGCTCCAAATTTATTTTGCAGCAGGATAACAAGCCTGAAATTATAGCCAATGTCATTAAAACTATTTTCAGTCTAGGAAATAACAAAGACACCTAAAAGTGATGGTTGTTTCCCACAGAGTCCTGATCTTAACATCATCATGTCTGTCAGGGTTTACATAAAGAGAGTAGTTTACATGCACAGTATTCCTCAATATGTGTGAAACAACCTTTCTGATGAGTTTCCTGCAAATTTACCTGAAAGAATTGGTTCAGATTTGCAGGCAAAGGGTGGGTCACACCAAATATTAAATTGTTCTGGAGTTCTCTTCTCTTTGTTTTGCTAATTAATCATATACTTTTCATTTAGTTTTAGGTTAATAAAAACTATTTTAAGCATTTAAGCAAGTAGGTTTGCATTTGGAATTAAGAGTTTAAGAAACAACCTATTGAAAATAGAAACGTTGACCTATTCAAAGTTCAAGGAGCTTTATTGTCATTTTAACCATATATAGCAGAATGCAGTACACAGTGAGATGAAATAACGTTTCTCCAGGACTCCCTGGTGCTACACAAAACATAGAATTTACAAAACAACAAAGAGCCACTAAACAGGATAGACATAAAGTGCATGTCAGTGCAGACAGTGCATAAACAGACAGTGCAATAAACAATACAAACATTACAAAGACAGTGCAAAAAAGACAATAAAGGACAGGACATAACGGAGTAGCGCCAACCATATTGTAGATGAGGTAAACACGAAATGTGCAAATTGTAACAGTACTGTGCAAATAGCATTGTAAAGTGAGTAAAGTAACTATAGTATTGTCAGTGACTATAGTATTGTAAAGTGACTGTAGTATTGAAAATAGATCAATAATGGTCCTACTTTCAACAAACAAATATAATATTTTAGAATATAGAATAACATTTTTGTTTTTATCAAATTTTTATTTTTCTTGAAATGTTATTTATTAATAAAATAACACAATGGTACAAGTACTTATAGTAATAAATACTAATAAAGTAGACCATTATATAAGTTGTCCTTCAGTGCTTTTGCCAACTTTGTGTACATGTGTGTGTTTATTCTAATAGTGATAATGAATTTATTTTCTGCCTTATCACGTGTGTTAGTTTGTTTTGATTGATTATTTTGTGTCCCTTTTCTCTTTGTGTTTTATTTTGTCTCTCTGCACTCCTCTTTATTTATATTACAGGACAGATTGTGTCTCCCCCATCACATTCTGGAGGATAAGGGACTGGTAAAAGTTGGGATCACCGTTCAGGCACTGCTCGACGAAGGCTTGGTAAAACAGAACCTCTTCACGTGAATGCTGTTCTAGCAAGACTTAGATGAGACCTTTTGAAACATTTATCATTTTTTATCATGGTGGCCGCTACACAGGCCAATTTTCCAGTCAACTTTTATCAGTCAAAATATAAATAAAACATTCCTTATTTTTTATTTATTTATTTAAAAAGTGTAAAAAAAAAAGGTCTTGGTCCATTACCTTTAAAGATTTATTCACAAACTGAGCCATGTTAATTCTGTTAAAATTTGTGTACATGCATTATGCATTAATGATCATAACACACAGTTTAAATTGTTCTTAAAATTCACCTGCTCAGTACATTCTTCTGTGTTATACGTCCTAACAGTTGGCTTTTTTTTTTTGGAACAAAACCACACAAAAACTGTGTATAGTAAAGTACTCAGGCCACACTCCGTCACACTCTAAAGTTCTTTTGATAACGAAACACAATCACTGTGACCTTTTCATGCAATGTTACACCACTTATTACTGTCCAGAGTTGCATTATTGTTTTCACCAAAATCATGTATTAATGATTAGAGATTTAGAATACTGCATAAAGTCTTCAGCATATTCCAAAGAGTTTTAATAGGGTTGAGAGCTGGATGCTAGTGGACAATCCAGACAAAGCCAAAAAACACCTGCCATTATCATTTGCAGCATTTGGCAGACACCCTCATCCAGAGGGACTTACATTTATCTCATTTATAAAACTGAACAAAACTGTGGGTAAATGTTCTTGCTCAGGGGCCCAGCAGTGTTAATATGGTGGTGCATTAGCAGTCCAACACTTTAACCACAGTGCTACCACGGAATAGGCATGTGCTAAGGAAAATGCAGTCATTCACTATATACAGGTGACTTACATTTTTGGTACATAGTATTGCTAAACCTATAGCTGACCAAATTAAAGTAACTTCATGGGTGACTCTTTTAGTTCAGGTCTTTTTTTACCCTGATCTCAAACAGGGTCAGTCCAGACTCATTTTTATTGCTTAACAGTCTAGTTTTTATGCTCCAACTGCCCCCTGATGTATGGTTTCCTTAGGACTACACAGCTGCTTACTCCCAATTCCTCATATTTGTATTGCTCTGTGGAAATGTTATTACTTTCACTATTAGACATATGAAACTAATCAAAACATTTAGGCAGATGTAGTGCTAGCTCAGCGGTTAGGATGTTGGACAGCACTGTATAGGGCTGTGTAAAAATATCGATACAGCTAACTATCGTCATTTTTTCATGATAGTGTATAGATTTTCCACCTTTTAGTATCGGCACATTTAAATTATGTTTTAAACTGATTTACGTTCACGTTAATATTTAATTCAATCCCTCAGTGTGTCTCAACTGACTTCCTTCTCCACTTCTGTAGATGTCACTGGCACATTCAGCTATTGTCTCAGAAGCAGGCTAGACGGAAATAAATAAGCCTTTGGCTTTGAATTTGTAGATATTTGGAAGTATTGCAATGTATCGTGATATGTATGGTATCATGAGGCCCTTGCCAATGCACAGCCCTAGTACTGTAGTTATATATTTTTAATGATTTGATGTCACCAAATGTATTTGTTATCGCTAATCAGGATTATTTAAGATTCTTTTCCAAACACGTTTCTTCTCTGAACAGGATGGTTCAGCAGTGTTTTTGCAGGTTATAATAATGTGTTTTATCTGTAGTAGTTTTTGCAATCTTCTCAGTTGTTTTATTTGCTTGATGTAATAATTTGTGGGAGAGTGTATAAACATATGTAAAGGTATATTTGGGAAAGATTTGGAGAATTAGAGGCAAAGCGTATAATGTAAACGCCTAGTGAGGACATGAACGGGTGATCAATGTTATACACACATATGCATGCAGATCTTTTGGATGTCTCAGGGGAGGTGTGACCTCAGTGGACCTTTCTCTATCTTTAAGTCTGTCACAAGATACTATGTTTGCAGTGTGGTGTAAGCTCAATGTGATTCTAAACTGACATGACTAGAAATTGATTAAGGTAAATGTACATTAAAAGTGGGACAGTGTAATACAGTATGTTTGACTACAAGCTATATTAGGTGCATTAGGGATTTGGTCTGCACCTCTCTCAGTAGATGAGAGCACATTATAGACTGTATATATTATTTGGGTTTATGTTGATTTGAGTGGGTAATTTAGCTTTCTTTAGATTTACCCTATCTTCACCTACTGTTAGCAGCTACCTTGTGGGCTCTTTGGGGTGAATTCCGGCTATTATTTACTTCTAAAAGAAAAATAGTTGTCATTTCTAAAGCTAATTAGTTTAACAACTAGTTGTTGTTTGCTTTACCCTTCACTCGCTATAATTTATACTAGCTTTACTAACAGATTACAGATTACGCTTACTGGTGGAACCTTTGTTGATCACTTCCTTTCAATTTAATTTTTACACAATTGCACATTTTATAAGAGGTCTAATATAACAGGATGAAACCACATTTATAAGTTTACGTTTCAATTTTGGGAGCTATTTGCTGGCAAATTCCAAAGAGTGGGGAACTGAAAAACGTTTGGAACAAAAGCAATACAAGGTTGGATTTGCTTTTACTCCAGTTCCAATCTGCTTTATACAGAAAATAGCACTATGAAAACTTGAAATTATAATATAAACCTATATATTTGTATTTCTTATTATTTTCTTACAAAATGTGTAATAGGTTAAGTATTTTTTTAGGTTCGTTGTGGAAAGTGTCAAATCCTATAATTGCACATGCATATCTAATACAGAGCTCACAAACTCTGTGCTATGGCAGTACCATAAGTAACTAACTAAACTAATAAACTATACAGTGAATCACACTAATATTTTTGTGTTTATAAAAAGAAAATAGTCTCTTAATAACCAGAATATATTAGACTTTTTGCAAGTATTGCACTATTATTAATTGGGTATTACTTTCTGGGAATTAAAAAATAGACTAACCTTTTAAGTTTCCTTTAATTGCTGGGCAGTTAAATGCTTTCTGGGAAAATAAATTACTTGGGTTTTTTTTTGCTAGCTATTAATTTTAATCTTTTTATTTTAGAATTAGCACTAGAAATGTGGGGAATAACAGATCTTGTGGGAAAATTTTTTGAAAAAAAAAAACAAAACATTTTCTAAACTGCAAAAACTAGAAACAAATGTGTATGATGCGAATCTAACGTGTATTTTTTAAATTATGGGTAATTACCTGCAGAACAAGAGTACCTATACTTTTATAGTTCCCTAAGTGTTTTTACTAAATTTATAATATGGTTGTACTTTTTATTGCCTGGTTATTTTTGCCCCTGATGTATAGTAGCAGAGTTTCACTGTCAAATATTTTGTCAACTTTTGTATATAATGTATGTAACCCAATCGCCTTTTTTAGAGTAAATACATTTTACCTTTGAAATAACTGTATTGTATTTTTTATTGAATTAGTATGTTACTGTAGCAAATGCAAAAATATTACAAGTATTTTTTTCCCAGTCACGTTTTAAAATAACATCTGTGAGGCCTAGAGACACCCAGTGATGATTTTACAAAAGGTATTAAACTGTGTCTTTATTTTGTATTTATCAACTAGAACATTAATTTAATTATCAACTACAACTTCAATTAAATCAAATAAGTATCCAGAGAAGGGAAATTAATAACGTGCAGGTGAGTAAGTTTTTAATTACATCATTGGTCCTTAAACTACTTTTATCACTCCAGGTGACAGAAGGCACTTTGTGACTTTGCGCAATAACCCTGGACTATTTTAGTGCTCATTTAGTGATTAAAAAGCACACAAATACTTGTTTACAAGATTTATTCTTTTAACCTGACAATTTGAAAAGACAGCACATGGTTGTTTTCTGGTCGGTCTCATGCATTCAGATACTTTGCATGATGCTTGATGTGGTCGTCGATGAACGAGAACACAAAGTAATAGCTGTGATCATAGCCCTAAAGAAGCAACAAAGAAAATAGTTATTGTGTAGAAGTACAGAAATATAATATGACTCAAGAAAGAGTAAATCCAAAACGAAGTTAAACAAGTTACTTAGTATTAAAGCTTTTTTAGTGTGTAAAATGTGATTTTAAACCATTTAAGTGCAAGAAGATGTGAAGTTGATCTTAATTCAGCACTTATAGGCTGTTTTCTGTGCCGCACACACAGAGAGCTTCTAGGGCAAATTCTAAATTGGTTTGTCTTTCTTGCCTTATATTTAAACAAGTCATAAATATATACAAAATTTTCAAAATATTCTCAAACACAGTTAGTTTTGCCAAAAGTGAATGTGAACAGCTGTAAAAAATGAACTAATTCATATTTTATTACTATTTACTGTATTTGCCTTTTATAATGTTAAAAAACCTATAATATTTAGTCTAGATGTTTTTGCCTTGGTATTTTTGGTAAAATCATAGGCTAAATTTTCTCAAGCAAGTGTTTTGTGGGCTGCTAATTTTTGTATTCAGCTGTAACAGTATAAATATTTTTAAAGTTTAAAATAAAACTTAAGACTTAATAAAAATCATAAACAATAAACTAGAACAGAATCGCTATGATTTAAACAACAGCTAACCCTGCTTAAGTGTCAGAAAGTAAAAAAAAAATAAACTACTAAATGTTTTAAACAATAAAAATGTATTTTTTAAAACAATAATTGGTCAGTATTTAATCCATAAATACTACATTATATAATCCAACAACAAATTCTTTGCACCTTAAAAGCAAATACAATTACAGATTTTTTTTGTACTTTTTGTGTAAAAAAAAATAAATTAATAATTTAATTTAACTTATGTGGCACAATTTATCTATACTCAAAAAAGTAGAATAAATAGAAAAATCTGCACAAGTACTTTAATGAAATTATTAGTAATTAGTTACTTTCCACCAATGGGTCTAATGACTTGCTATACTCTTTCTTGAGTAGGCAGTCATGTGGAGTCAAGTCTACTATCCAAAAGTACAAACTGTCTTTAGAACAGAACAGTTATGGTCTTACGATGATGAGATAATTATATAAATGATGTGTCCACCATCACAGCACCATATATAAATTAGGACATGTTACATATAAATTAAATTAGGGATAAACTGGGGTTGCCGTTTAAAATCAGATGAATGTCTGGTCATAAAACAGTTTAGACACCAAGACCCATGTTCATTTCTACGCAACTCTGATAGACTTTCAGTCTTGTCACTAAACTAGGCGCTACTGACCTGCTGAAGTCGAAACACCACAGGAATTTTCTTTTCAGAACAAGCAGCAATCAGATTATCAGGAAGCAGCTGACTGGCTGACAGAAACTGATCGTCACGACCCTGGTCGATCAAAATGTCCAATTCCGGACCAGAGTATGAAGCAGCCAATAGTGTGGCATCATAAGCCTGAAACAAAGAATAATTCAGGAAATGGGTACAACAGGTTTAATGTATTTAACAAAATACAAAACTTTATAAAAATGTCAACCTTATACAGGAATTAAAACACTTCTGAACACATCACATATACAAAATGATTTTTTCTATTTACCTCCCAGGTGGACTTTTCAGGTCCCAGGTAGCCGGAAAAAGCCTTTTGTCCCCATGCACACTGCGTTGGATTACAGATTGGGGCAAAAGCAGAAACAGCCTAAAAAATGTGCAAAAAAACAAGTCCTCATTAACATACAAAATGACCATAAACGTATAATAAAAAGGGAAAGTATCTGTACAATTGATTTGCTATTTTGTCGTATATTGAAAACCATACTGATCTGTTACATTTTTTTTACCTTGTACTTCCCAGGATTCTTCAGTGCACAGATAAGAGCACCATGACCACCCATAGAATGCCCTGAGATGGACATTTTCTCCGAATCAACAGGGAAATTAGAGTTTATTAAACGCGGCAGCTGAGCGAGAGGCAGAGAGAAAAAAAAAAATGAGAGAGACAGACAGGTCCATTACATGCTGATGCTAGTTAAGCTAGAGAAGGTGTATATTTGTACCCACCTCCTCAGTGACATAAGAGTACATGCGATAGTTGGTTTTCCATGGCTCCTGAGTAGCATCAACATAGAATCCGGCTCCTGTTCCAAAATCCCAGCTTTCGTCTTCTCCCTCGATATTGCAGCCACCTAACAGCATAAAAGGCTTTAATAACAAAGCAATCAATTTTAAGTAAAGTAGTAAAAACATTTGCATAATCTGAAGTGAAAAATTAAGAAAAAATACAAATTTAATGACTGTAATGAATTCATAATCTTGTCTTTGACCCAGTAAACTAACAAAGATTTAATTTTAATAGAAATCATGCAAATTTTACCAGTTAAAGTCAATTAGATTTCAAATGAGTCAAATATGTCCTATAATAGTTTTTTTTTAAACACTGCTATGAACCATTTACAAAAAAAATCCATGTGTATATAAATGAAAGTCTGCCTTTGACATACGTGGGCTTGTATCGGGAGCGACAATGATGATGCCATGTTCTGAAGCAGCCCGTTGGCTTCCTGATTTGGTGACGAAATTCTGCTCAGTGCATGTTAGTCCTGTAACACAGAAACACTTATGCTTTTTCTACAAACCTTCTAAAGGTGTTAGTGTCTAGAGGAGGGAATCTTTAGGCACTTTATGATCCGATCTAATTCTGGAAGTCACGATCAGATTTCAAAAATGATTCCTAAAACTCTTCTGCTGTGTAAATACCTTTACATCTTAATCAAAATGCTTTTTGTTTACGGATGAAATTTCTGTATGACTATCATTCATCTCAAAAGATGATTTGGTTTCATAAATTTTCTTATATTAACAAAGTTGTGTTTATTAATAAAGAAATATGCAAACATTGATTATTTAACCAATTATAAAAAAGACTTAAATAATGCTCTAAGGGCACACTGTACCTTGGCTTAAGCACCTGCAACAGTGTACGAAATCCTGGGTTATCTACAATGGATAACGGGCACAAAACCTTGAAAGATTTATTTGCTTAGCCTTTTTTAGAATTTCGGTGGAAGCTTTGCTACTTGCTCGAGGGTTAATTGAGTGAAACTGGTAGTGGACGCAGCTGGAAGAGAAGTTTTTTTTTTCAGTTCTGAGTGGAATCACATATGTTTCGCGATGTTAGTTGTGTTCACATTTTTTTTTCAATTTGATGCCACAGTCTTTGCACACAATATTGCTCTTACAAAATGATGCTATTGTCCTCACAAAATCCAAACTGTTGCCACATAGTCGATTTTAAATGTGACGTTGCAGGCATTAGAATTTCTAATGCTTTGTCCAAAATGAAGGAAAATCGCCAGAATAGGTAATGTCAGTTGCGTCTGTCAGTGATAATTATTTTCCTATTAATTATAAATCTATTTTCCCCCACACCTACCACTGTCCTAGATTTCAGAATTGTTAAATATTTCTATGGTAATAAGTACATTTAGACAATATAAAAAAAGGCTTTAAAAATACCTGAAAGCCAATAAAACACAGGGCATTTTCCACTTTCAGCCTTAGGAGGAAGGTAGATGCCAAATTTCATCTTGCACTTCAGTTCAGAGCTAAAAAAAAAAAGGAAAAAGTAATTAAAATTAACGGCACTGCAGCACAAATTATTACAGTGTGTTCAGTTTTCCAAATCAGACAAGTCTCATGCTTAATATCTGGTAAATAAATGAAAAAATCATTGTTAAAAGTGCATCGGTTTCATGATCAGATGTGGGATCCAATCTGTTAAATTTTGGTCTGGCTTCTTGAGTCATACAGCTATCATTTAGAAATAATTTTGCAGAAAAAAAATTTTGTACAAGAATGTATAAGTGAAGAGTACCATAGACCTAAGCTACCTGAAGAATCCGATTTAATACAAGAACATACACGTGTGTATTTGTCCAGTATAAAATCTGCAATAATATTACTCCTCGATTTCTAACAGCGTGTATCCTAATTGACAGATTAAACAAATTTCAAAAACATGGTGCAAATGTACTTATGTAGAAACTTTCATTGTTGCTATAAAGTTTCATGTAATTAAATTAAACTAAACTTGTTGCAATGATTTAAGTGCCAACTTGTTTTGCAGAAATATTCATAATCAATACATGCAAAAATAAGTTTACATTCACCCATATTCCCCTCTCTAACAGCACTAAACAACATTTGGCAGATTTCAACAAAGGACATACCACACAGAAACACAAGTAAGTTATAATTGCATTCCTACAACTTTCTGCCAAGGTACGATTGTGATAAGCAGAGGTGCACATATACACATACTTCTGTTTACCGTCGACAGGAAAACCTAAGCCTTTCTCATATGTTCATGCTTTCCGTTATGTCTCTTCCAGGTGCAAAATAAATATGGAATCACTCTATAAGAATACATCACCTTTCATGTTCGAACACTTTCTGGTATCCACCACAGCACTTATTGGATGACACCTGTGTTAGCGCCATGGATTACTTTAATGGAAACAAACACAAATATTATTAGAAAAATAAAATGATGTTGTGTTCTTTATTCTGGCTTTGTTTTCCCTTTATATTATGCAAATACTGAAATTGCTAAGCAGACCCAGGACGAGGCATGAACCCACTGAGTGGCTGCTTGTTCACCAAGGGGGGGCCCACCAAGACAACTATGGATGGGTAAAACATGCCAAACTGACATTGAAATGATAGAAACAACACTGTTATAACCTCTTTATGGATTCTCTGTGTGGTCATATGACAAAGGCTCTTTGCAAATCAGTTTCAATTTAATATCTGCTTTTATGGCCACTTCTTAATCGGAGACTCAATGTTGGTTCGAATCTAACTTCAACACCAAATACTCACAGATAGTTTTGCAGGTGTGTTCATCATAACATTTGTGCTGCAAAATACTGTTACTCTCTTATTGCACGCATAAGTTAGTACATTACACTCGACACATGCAGGGACTTAGGCAAATGTTTAGCAAACAAACGTTAACGAGCAAAACAAACCAACACCTCGGGAATCGATCTGAAAATATAAAAAATATATTTTCGGCAAGTCAAATTGTAATCGTTATTTGCAGCTACACGAGCAACATTCGTGCTAACTATCCATTTAATCACAATAAGTTTGCTGTAATGAAAGACATTAAGAGTTAATATTCAGCAAAGTTAGAAATAATCACACCTTCTTCTGCTTTGTTTCTAACAAACACTTGGGTTTAAACGCTTTTTAATCGAAGCTCGTTTCCACTGATTTCAACGGAGTTCACGGTTCGCAGTGACGTCACGACGTCTACGTACGGCGTGTTTGCGTCACCGTCACGCACCTGCCATATTAGCCAATCCTGCACAGAGGTGCAAGTCAACAACCAAAACGAGGAGTGGGCGTGGCAACAAGTGATTCGAAATTAGGGGTATTGCATTCCCCAACCTGAATTTTTATAATAATTTGCAGGGATTCATTAATATAATTAAACTTCAAGAAATTCAACAAGTGCTGATGTTTAGTAAGCTCTGTGTTTGTTTTACTCCTCTTGTGCTCATGTCATTCCAAACCAAAGTATATAAGAAGTTTTTTTCTGATCACAGTAGAAAATTCTGTATCAATACATTTGCAAAACAAATTTTCGTAGTCTCTTAATTGCTGCATCCTCTGCATTATGGCGTCTAATTCTACGGTTTATGTTGTTTATTAGTTTGATTAATTAATGGTATTTTTTTTGGTTATTGTTGTTCGGAAGATAATTCTCAAAGTTCTACTCACTTTTCTTAAACTCTACATATGTGACTGGTTCCTAAATTATAATTTGCTCTTTTGATCAAATCACAACTACTGTAGTGCTCCAATAACTACATGCCAGTCACATGATTTATAAGCAGTATAAAAGACTCTCAAAACATTAATATCCTTAATGTTAACTTTGAAAAATTGTTCGTACTGAAGTACATCGATATTACCAACAAAATACAAATGGCATTGTGGGTTAAAAATGCTTATACATGAAGTCAAAAATAATTGAACACCTGACTCTGAACGCATATTTAAAAAAAATTAAAATACAATTGTAGTAAAACTGCAATATCAATCAATAACGAATCACAAATGTGAGTTTAATGAACTCATATAATGAAGGTTATAATAAAGGTTTATCTGCAGTTCAGCAGAAAAACGGAAATGCGTGTATACTGCACTTATACTTCACTGTACTGCAATAATTCTGTACCATTGTTACAGTATTGCTGCATGTACAATTAAGATGTGAGCCATGGTTATGCAATAGTAAAAACCCAGAGAATACAGTGCCTTGAAAAAGTATTCATACCTCTTGAAATGTTTCAAATGTTAGCTTACAACCACAAACTTAAATTTATTTCATTAAGATTTAATGTGAAAGACCAACCCAAAGTAGCACATAATTGTGAAGTGGAACAAAAATGAGATACGGTTACTTATTCACCCTTCTGTACTCTGATACCCCTAAATAAAATCCAGTGCAATCAATTGTCTTTAGAAGTCACCATCAGTTAAGAGTCCACCTGTGTGCAATTTAGTCTCAGTATAAATACACCTGTTCTGTAAAAGCCTCAGTGGTTTGTTAGAGAACACTAGGGAACGAACAGCACCATAAACCAAGGAACTCACCAGACGATCAGGGCTAAATTGTGGAGAAGTTTAAAAGCAGGGATGGGTTGTAAAAAAAAATATCCCAAGCTTTAAACATCTATAGGAGCACTGGTTAATCCATCATCCAAAAAAAAATAAAAAAAATGCCATAACTGCAAAGCTACCAAGACATGTCTGTCCACCTAAACTGACAGACCGAGCAAGCAGAGCACTGGTCGAAGAAGTAGCCAAGAGGCCAATGGTCACTCTGGTGGAGCTGCAGATTCCACAGCTTAGGTGGGAGAATCTGTCCACAGGACAACTATAAGTCGTTTACTCCACAAACCTGGCCTTTATAGAAAAGTGGCAGGACAAAAGCTATTGTTGAAAGGTAGACATAAAAAGTCATGTTTGCAGTTTGCAACAAGCCATGTAGAGGACACAGCAAACATGTGGAAGAAGGTGCTCTTTTCAGATAAGACACTGCTCATCACGCTGAACGCACCATCCCCATTGTGAAACATGGTGGTGGCAGCATCTTGCTGTGGGGTTGCTTTTCTTAAGCTGGGACAAGGAACCTGGTTAGCGTTGATATGAAGATAAATTAAGCTAAATACAGGTCAATCCTGCTAAAAAACTTGAGACTGGGGAGGAAATTTACCTTCCAGCAAGACAATAACCCTAAACATACAGCCAGAGCTACAATGGAACAATTTGGATCAAAGAATATTTATGTGTTAGAATGACCCAGTCAAATTCCATACCTAAATTCCATTAAACATCTGTGGCAAGACTTTAAAATTGCTGTTCACAGAGGCTTCCTATCCAATCTGGCTGAGCTTGAGCTATTTTGCAAAGAAGAATAGGCAAAAATTTCAGTCTTTAGATATGCATACCCCCAAAGACTTGCAGCTGTAATTGCAGAGAAAGGTGGCTCTACGAAGTATTTAGGTAGGGGGGCTAAATACAAATGCACTTTATTTGCTTAAAAATTTTAAAAAGCATATCATTTTAGTTCCACTTCACAATTATGTGCTACTTTGTGTTGGTCTATTACATAAAATTTCAATAAAATACATTTAAGTTTGTGGTTGTAAGAGACAAAATGTGAAAAAGTTCAAGTATGAATACGGTAAGGTTTCCATGTTTTTGTTTTGGGTTTTACTTGTTTCATGTTCATTGTTTTCTGTCTAGGCTAAGCTATGCTATGCTATCTTAGCTAGCCTAGGCAGTGCTTTGCTTACCTCCCTCTTCCTCTTGTCTTGCTGTCATGTGCTTCCCCTTGTCCTTGTGTCATTGGTTAGTTTGGTCCTAATTGTTCACAGGTGTTCCTCGTTTTATCTTGTGCTTTTATACCCCCTTGTATCCTCCTGTCTTTGTGGTTTGTTGTTCCTTGCACCACTGTTGTGGGTTCAAGTTCATGAGAAGATTCATGTTTATGTCCATGCTTATGCAAGTGTTCATGTTAAGTGTTAGTGTTAATGTTTAGTGTAGTCAAATCAAGTCTGCCAAGTTTAGCTTATGTTTGTTTGTTTCACTTTGTAAATAAACTGCACCTGGGTTCTCAACTATACGTCTCGCCTCAGTGGAGTCCATTACAGAACCAACCACCATGTTAATGGACCCAGCAGTTGAGCGTCTGCTTCAGCTTTGTCAGGACAACGCCTTCATAGAGGATTATGTTGAGGCGTTTTGTGGATTATGCGACTTCACTGGATTAGATGAAGTAAGACTTTTTTTTTTTTTTCGTTTTGGACTTAATGACTGGCTGCAATCTCAGATGCCAGGGGGAGAAATTTCCTGGTCTATAGCAGACTATATAGACTTTGCATTGCAGTTAAGTGGTTCCCTGTTCAATGTCGGTTTAGCAGACGAGGAACTCGGCAACTCCACACATTTTGCCGCCCCCCAACCAAGCGCCAAGATGGCCGCCGCACCCCAGCCAAGCGCCAAGATGGCCGCCGCACCCCAGCCAAGCGCCAATATGACCGCCGGGCCCCAGCCAAGCGCAATATGGCCGCCGCGCCACATCCCTTTTGTAAACATGTAAAAACTTAGGGAAAGGTTGTTTTTTTTGCTGTATGGAAGACCAACACAGCAGGGTTAGTATTTTTATAAGAGTTAACAATGCGTGCCAAACAGGCATGCTCTACCGAATAAGCGATCCAGTCTCTGGGCAGATGCTGCCTGGGCTGTACCTGGATATCGTCGGGGATGTTGGCGCTTTTATGTGAAGACAACGTGAACATCTTCTCTGCGTGGTCAACCGTGCTTATTTTTTTTAGATCTACTGTGTTCGGCACAGTAAAACTGGTGACAGCAAACTGAATCCTGATAAGTTAGGGAAAGGGTTTCTTTTTTGGTGCATGGAAGACCAACACAGCAGTTTTATTGTAAGAGTTGCCACAGCACGCCAAAGAGGAATAAACGCCCGAACAGGGAATTGAATCCTGGACCCTCAGATTAAAAGTCTGATGCTCTACTGACTGAGCGATCCA